>JAVQJL010054499.1:0-36838 GCA_036024295.1 Nannoperca obscura | reverse complement strand
TTTAAAGTTAAGACTAGTTTAAAGTCATCTTCATTGAAAAGTACAGTGCTTTTCCTTCAAAAATAAGGACATTTCAATGTGACCCCAAACTTTTGAACGGTAGTGTATATATATATTATGGCACAAGCCCAAAGAACTCTTTGTTGTTGTTGAGTCATTTCATTAAGAAAGTTACTACAGTACTTTATGATCAATCCTAGGCACATTGTTTGCAAACCACAAAGCTACAAATCAATCTACTCCTTAAGAGTGCAACCACAGCACTGATGGGAAATCCCACAGCTTGACATCACAAAGAAGAGAGAGAAGAGAAGTGAGCAATGAAATTAAAATGTTTTCACTTTATGGTTCATTTATCTGTCAGTTTTTCTCTCAATCTAATGGAAATAATGTGTAGAGCCAGCATAATCCCTTTGTACTTCTTAATATACCCAGAGATGTTGCCAAAATTCCCCTTTGATATTGCAGAACTGCTCTGGGGTCAGCATGGCTCTTATATGTCTTTGCACTCACTACAAGGCCAGAGGTGAGGGCGACCACATTGGAGATGGCGTACTCCATGTACCAGGCCTGCATGTGGACGGTGATGTGTCGGAGCACCACGCCGTGCACCAGCGCTCCCAACAGGAAGTTAACATGACCAATGAGGACCGTGCTCAGACCCATCTTCATCAGGGCCTTGGGCTCCTCCAGGCTGGCACAACACACTCCTGAGGAGGGAAGGGGAGGGTGAAGGAGTCCCAGTGATTTGTCAGATCACGTTACATCGACCATTTTATATTGATCAGAGACACAAGAGCCAGGTCAAAACCACTGTGGAGAAGTCCCTTGTATTAATGATTAGCTGCTAAACACATAACTACAGTGCAGACTGTTCTGACTGGAACTGTCCCGATCAAGTGAGCTGACTGAAGAAAACAAAAGAAAAATGAAACTGTTTTACATTTGTTGAAATAAAGTCAAAGCTGGAGTGAGGAGGATAAATATGATAAAGCAACAGCTGCTGCCAAAATGAAACTGCAACAAATATCCAAGCACAGCAGTGAACTTTTTAAATTAAACTTAAATCCCAACTTTTACAAGATGCAAATGCCATCTGAAAAGTATCAAACCATCAATCCACACCCTTAAAAGTGAGATGGTACATTTAATTGCATATAGATACACTGATATGATGATATTTGTATATGTATGTGTGTAATATGGGACACATCGCCATATGAACCGTACTCACTTGAATTTGCACGTTTTATTTCAAGTTTAAATCAATGTAAAATATCAGGACCAACACTCATCCCTTTCACACAGGTGTTGTTGAAACTGTTTCAATCTCCTTGGAAACTATTTCAACTTCTGGGTTCATCACCTCCAGACGGGCGTGCCACACCACTACCACACCCAAACGAACACACGTTTTAAACAAACAATGTCTGCAGTTTACATGCGTTTATATAAAAGTCTCAGGCATTTGCTATTTATTACCTGTACCGGCCATCTCTGTCAGCTCGCCATTCGTTTAAACTGACAGTCTTATCAGCGTGTCCTTTCTCTCCAAACTAAGCACCAGACTCCAGTCTGTCAGCAGCACACGCAAAAAGTGACACTTCTGCTCGAGTTTTTCAAAATAAAATCGAATCTTGTCTAACAACGTAAGTGCATTAAGTTTGATGAACATGCTGTAAGCCTACATGTCAGCCCAGTGACTACGTTCCCTCACTCACTTGCATGCCATAGGTGAAAGTTAGGGAAATGGCAAGAACTGAGCAAACAACGAAATGGTTTAAGGAAATGAAGAACATTACCAAAGTTGAGTGTATTTTTTTTTGTAATAATCTGTGGTTTGTTAATTAATACTTTAAAATCATTTTCAACCCCCCAAATGCTCTTTAACTACAACCCAAATGTTATTTAGTCTTTTTAGAATTCCCTTCCCTTATTTTGAAACCAAAGCTGCTATCGACCCGTTGTCAGTGGGGTTTCAGCAGCTCGCTGCAGACGTGCAGGTGCTCCTGTTGGCGCCTCCCTGTTGGTTTTTGGTTGAAAAAGGCGTAGGAAACGCATTCGACATTAGTGTCGGCTACACTACAGTCAACTGACTTTATCCAAAAAGACTTTCTTTTGACTGATTATGTTCTTTTCTGCTAAATGTGGTGTGTTGAGGACGTTTACCTATTACGCTAGTTCCGGTTTTAACACCTAGATCAAAGCCCGGAAAAAACACGACAGACAACTTTTTTTAGGTTTGACGACCTGATGATATAATTTGGGACATTAATCCCGCATCAAATCTGTAATGTTGTTGAAATATTATATTAGTTAATAAAAATACAGTTTGACTACATGAAACATGTTTGACTGGCTTCTCATTGATAGCCTACATAGAGTACCCCAGAAGCTATAGGTTAAGAATATTGTAGGGATGAAAAATTGCCTGCGCAGTATAAATAATGCACACTCATTAATCAGTAATTGAACTCTGGGGGGATCATTGCCATGTTTTCTGAAGGCTTCTCGCCCTTCACATGACAATGCTGAATGCTTTTAGTGCCACCAGGTGGAGAAATGGCACCATTGTAGTCAGAGTAAGCAGGTCTTACACGTCAACGTACATTTCTGTGGTTTTATTGGGGGAAAAAAACTTTATTTTCAGTGCTTTGACAATCTTTTTTAGGGAATAAAAGTCAGTTTTGGTCATTGTCATGAATACAATGGTCACAAATGTGAGCAGACCTTCAGTTCTTAATAATGATCAATTACTTCAGGATGTACAGCAGCCTTTGGTCCTGAAATATTTATTACATATATGCATATATTATTAAAAAATATATATTATAATATCATTATAGGATTGTTTATGTCAAAATAAAATATATTTATATTAAATATAAAATTACTTTTTAAATTAAAATACCGTCAATGGGAAAAAGGATCACCCTTAATTTAATGAATTTGTGGCATACGAAGAAATATTGATTCTCTACACTGGGTCCCCATCTATGATGTAAGAGATGACTTGCAGCCATCACATTCCATGTCAGGGTGAACCTTTCTTGACGAGGTGTGGACGCTGCCTCGATGTTTGAGATTCACCACCCGGGAAGCAATCAGATAGAAAATCTCACAGATGTTGAGCACCACACACACAACGGACGCCCCCACCATGAAGTAGGTGAAAACGGTCTTCTCAGTGGGCCGGGATATGTAGCAGTCCACTAAATTAGGACAGGGCTTGACATCACATTGGACCTTCCTGGGCAACTTGAAGCTGTCGTAAATGTAGTGCAGCAAGTAGAGAAAAGTGATCTCAAAGGTAGTCTTGATGAAGAGGCTCAAGAGGTAAGTCCACCACAGTCCGCCATGCTTTTGGCCTGGGTTGTCGTACAGCTGAGTGTCCTCTCCGTGTTTGTTTCGGTACTTGCGTTCCCGCTCTTCCCTGTAGGCCACGTGCAGCACCACCATGAAGGAAGGGCAGGTGACGAAGATGAGCTGGAGAGCCCAGAGTCGAATGTGGGAGATAGGGAAGTAGTAATCGTAGCAGATGTTGGTGCAACCTGGCTGGCGGGTGTTGCAGTCAAAGTGTCCCTGGTCGTCGCTCCAAACCCTTTCAGCGGCCACCACGAAGACCAACACCCGGAAGACAAAGACCACTGACAGCCAGATACGTCCGAAGGCAGTGGAGTACTTGTTGACTCCACTGAGAAGACCCTGTAGAAACCTCCAATCCATGAGTTCAGATTTGATTGGTTTCTTAGCGCCTGTGAGTCTTTAGAAGTCTGCCTTTAAATGTTGCAGGAGGGAAACTTTATAAACTGGGGAACACAACAAAGAGACAAAGACAGAGAGACGCAATTATCCAGAGAAATACAAGGTTTTTCAAGAAGTGAAATAATACAAAGAAAATATATAAAATCATCTTTGATATTCTGTAATCTGTTCCAAATATTTCACTGTATATTTTAGATTGGCGTTCTCTTTTCAGTTCAAAACGTTTATTTGAGACCTATGATACCTCAATTCCCTCACATCTTAACTTACTCACAAAGTTTTACACTTTGAAGAGAGATGCCTTCAATAATTGATTGAACACTTGCTCAACACATAAAACCTTCTACAGTGCAGTGAAACACTTGGCTTCAGTCTTGTACACCTTTTAAAAAGTTTCAGCCGAAGCTAGAAGGTAGAGCTGGTTAAACATTCTCTCATCCTGCCTCTGAATCTTGTAGTCAACATTAAATCTGCCCTTAAACGTCATATTCTTTGCTTTGCAGAGTCTTAAAACTGAATGTGAAAATATACCATTACAAAGGCATGACAAAAATGTTTTGGCCTACCGTAAAAAAACAGGTCTTCCACTCAGTCCATCATGTCCCTCATCTGGGAAATAGACTACGGGAATACCTTTAGCAGGCTTTGGGTTGCCTCTGTCCTGCAGTGGGTCTCTGGTGTTGACTGCGTACAAGAATCAACTATTGGTCAGAATCTGGAGGTGGGGCCACTTTTGCCATCCACCCAGAATTTACTACTCCTTGTCAGCATGAATTTATCTTAGATCTGACACACTAAACCAAGATACCCCAAGAACAATGCCTGTTAAACTCACTTTTACTTGTATTGTGAGGGGCTAGCCTTATTGAAGTGGGTGAGAAGACACCGCAGCGGTTTGTCCGAACAATGCAATTGGTTGCAGAGCGTGACTTTGTGCAAATTAATAAAGTTGATATGGTATAATGACTAACAAGTAGATCTCAGTACACCCCATTTAGGTGTGTCTGTCTACTCTGATCACTACGTACCTTAATAGGTGACTTTGTATTAGCTCCATTAGGCAACTGTGATGTGGAGATATGCCCTTTGTAGCCTTTGATTAATCAGGATTACACAGGGCCACCACCTAGCATTTGTTTGTTCATGCACTCTGCAACCAATGGCACTAAAATACACCCGAGATATGAAGCACCGATATTGCAAAATCAAATATAACAAGGGTTGGCTTTTTATTTTCTTAGGCTTTCTCTACATTCAGTTTTATGATACTTTTCTTTACAAATCCACTCTCGGCCTATTGAATGAATGATGGTTAATTGTCATAGAGGCAGTCTGAAACTTATCATGTTTTGTCAATATTGCTACTCCCTTCAATAACCATGTGTAGATCATTTTGTAAGATGTTTTGGTACATCACATTGTGGTTCATCTGAATTTTGAACATGTTTTAATGCATCTAGATCTGTATTCGTTCATTTGACTGCTGTACCCATTTGTGTCTGCCCTGCATGTTGTAGGTTCACTGAAGATGTCTTTGCCAAAAGCACATTTGACAAAGCTCTCATTTGAAAAGGAAACCTACCTGAATGACACACAGGTAATCAGGTTAATGTGTGATATTTTAAAACTTTTCGGACAAAAATCAAAAGACGAATATGTGGCAAAGCAAACATAACATGATTTTATTTAAGAAAATCTAATCTTCATTTCTTGGTTAAGGTCACAACATTATGTGTGTTCAGAGAAATGTTTTCCTCAATTGCTTATGCTTTATGTTAAACAAATGCACACTGCAGCTCCCACACCTCAAAATAAGTAAAGAATTTTATTTTGTTAATACGGATAACAAAATAATCTCACATAACAAATAATCATATAAATAGTCTTACTACTGTAAATCACCTTCAATCTATGTCAGTTATTTTAGATCACAAGCCTTGAAAAAGAATACATTCATGGTCTGCTCAACAATATCAAGGGACAAAAACGTTACATCATTTTGATCAAGACATGACCTTTGTAAACATTTTCTTTAATGCTGCTCATCTTTTGCAGACAAATCTGGCCAACAGTACAAAAGATACCTAACATAGCTTATACATGTTCTAGTTTTACAAGTGAAACTCAATAACATGATAGGTGTCTTTCAGGAGACTGCTATGCTGTACGCAGGGGCAGAACTCTCTGTGCCAGCTCCTCTGCTGCTGTTGTCGAACATCTTGGGCTTCTCCAGGACAGGCTCTTTGTACGCTGAGTTCTCCTTCCCAGTCAGAGGAGTTCTGGTCATCATGAAGTTTTCTCTCACTGAGTGAGGTCCTCCTCTGCAGCACTCCCAGAACCTCTTCCCACACAGGTAGAAGATCTCGCAAAGAGTGAGGAAGATGCACACAAAGCTGGTCACCACCATAAAGACAGTGAATATTTTCTTCTCTGTGGGCCTGAAGAACAAATGGTCAGAGATGAGACAGACTTTAAGATTAAGATTTATTGATTCCTTTAGAGACATTTCAAGTGGAGGTCAGAGGCCAAGTTCAGTCATTGAGATTGCAGGATCTTTAACAATTTAGCACCTTGGAGTTACCCTTACCTGGCAATGTAGCAGTCCACCACATTGGGGCATGGCTCTTCGTTGCATTTCACCAATGGTGGGAAGAATGTGGCCTCGTAGATGTAGAACAGCAGGAAGACAAACACACCATCCACCATCATCTTAAACAGCAGGCTTAAAAAATAGGTCCACCAAAGACCCCCTCGCTTTTTTCCTGTGTTATCATACAGAGGGGCACAGTTTTCTCCGTACTTCAGCCGGTGTTTGCGCTCGCGTTCTTCTCGGTAGGACACATGGAGCGTGACAAGAAGGGACGGGCAGGTGACAAAGATCAGCTGAAGAGCCCAGAGTCGGGTGTAGGAGATGGGAAAGTAGTGGTCGTAGCAGACATTGTGACAACCAGGCTGCCGCGTGTTGCAATCAAAGTCCTTTTGCTCGTCACCCCAGACCTTCTCACAGGCCACTAGGAAGACCAAGAGCCTGAAGATGAAAACGATGGCGAGCCAGATACGACCGAACGCCGTGGAGTATTTGTTCACCCCGCTAAGGAGGCCCTCAAGGAAGGCCCAGTTCATGGCGTTATTTCAGAAGAAGCACCAGTATCCCAAAATGTGGCAGGCACTCTACTGAGCACCCAAATGCAGATGTCTCGGACACAAACTGAACTGAGCAAGTCATGCAAAAAGGCTCTTTTATTACTACTGCCTTCTTGGCACAGGTTGAAGGGGAGGGATGAATATCGAACAGAGCAAACATAGACTCATTCTTCTGCTACAGTCGCTAGTGGAGTTGCTTATAGCAAACACCTTGACTAACAGGCAGGAGAGAGATAGAGAGAGGCAGAGAGATTGCTACATACTGATTCACATGTTGTTCAGGGTATTACAAGTTCCTTTCAGATCAATATGACATTTAAAGAAATGTTGATGGGAAATAGCCTTAAAATGGTTTTCTTGTTGAGAGTTAGATGAAATGATCAATTCCACTCTCATATGTATCTGTTTGAAGCTACAGCCAGTGAACACGGCTTAGCTTAGCATGAAGACAGGAAGCTGGGGGAAACAGCTAGTCAGGCTCTGTCCAAAGGCAAAAATAAACCACCTAAAACAACCCTGAATTGCAAATAATTTATATCAGTTCACTTTTTGCAAGATATAATCACATTGTATTGTATAAAGAGTGAATTATCAATCCAGATGGGGAAGAGAAGACCAGTGTTACAATACCTTCAGTCTATATATATATATAACCACATCAGCGAGAATCAACAATTACCTCGGGTTTGAACCATAGAATATATGGTATGGACATTGTCAATAGCTGTCTGTGTGAAGCTGGACAATCAAATCTAGGTATATTAGATTGCTCATATTGAGGTGATATCCACTCTCTCCAGCAAACAGGGTGTCTGCAAGGTACAATAATGCAAGGATGCAACTGAGGCTTCTGTGTCTACCGCCTCAGAGAGTGGGAGGCCCGAGAGCCATATATAAGAAATGTTGCCACGCTTTGGGGACCAAACAAACATCTGACACGGTACTCGTCAGACACTGAAGAACTATAACATCACAAAACTGCAAACACATGGACAGGTGAGCTGTGTAAGGTTGAACCTACCTGAAACCAACCTCAAAACAGGTTGCATGCTCATCCCACTGTAGACTTCAGAGGCTCGGAGGATCAGAATTAATTGATTTTACCTTGAAAGGCTGGTCCTCTTGGTTATCACCATGACCATAATATTATACCACTTGAAGTCAGAATGAAGGAGTTTAATACCCTTCAGGGCCTCTAAAGCCACAAGCTGCCGCAGGGACAGAGGAAGACGTGCCAAGGTTTTGACTAGTACACAATAGGGCTGTTACCTTTTATTGTAAATTTGGACTACTGTTAAAACGTAGGAAGGAATTAAACATTTAATCTGTAATCTGTTAGAGTTTAAAACTGTATAAGCAAAGCAGGTCATGCATTGTACTCCACAGGTGACATTCCTTAAATGCACTGCCCATATGAACCTGTTGCCCTCCGTAAACTAGGCTATTGTTTTTCGCAAAATGGAGAAAACTGGCAAGCTGGGTGGATATGCATGACACCACACCACCTGAAAAGTAATGGGAGAAGGCATTTTCACCGGTTGCTGTGGCAGGGTACAGAAAATGACTTGCAAGAAAGGATACTAGTGACAAGCTCTTCTACTGCAGACTGTGCAGCCTCTGTTACTACTTGCTTATAACTAGGCTATGGGATTTTAGAGATGTTAGGTCCAAAGTGCAGATTGCTACAAGTATGGTTTTTCATATAACTTCTTCAATAAATCGTTGCAAATGAGAAAGGCAGCTCATAACTGCAGACAAACGCGCCTGTGTGTTGGGTGGTGCTGCGTCAAGGCAGACAGATTTAGCTAACCAAAATAAAAGGATAAACTTTTAAACTGTTAAAAATAGAGGCCCCTAACATGCTTTGTACATGAATGGCATTTACATTTTTTAAAATAATTTTGCTCAAATGTAACCTTTTCTTTCATTTCACTTTTACAACACTTTCATGTTTTGTTTACATTTGGCGACGGTATTTTTGTATGCACAGTATAACCGGAAATCATAACTATAATTCTCGCTAGCTTGACAGTGGTATCGGCTGAGGGGTCATAAATTCAGAGACATTTGCATACACTATTTCCCCACTGCATAGCTGAAAGACAATATGACCCCGCATCGTTCACCCGCTGCTCATTATTTCACCGTCAGCGCCGGGCCGAGGAGTGACTTTGTTTAGTGGGGCTGGGTGGACCGCCACTTTCTGTGCAATTTTCACTATTTTCCCTGTCCTGTCCAGCCGGCTGCTGCCATCTCTCCACAGCAACGGGAGGTAAGAGAGAGGTGCTCCGCGGTGGGACCATCCGGTGCTAGCTATCAGCTAACTCAGCTAGCTAGCGAGCTCGTTAGCAACTGACTCTGTTCCAGCCTCTTGACGTAACACACCAGATGTTTAAAACGTTTGCTTGCAGCCACGTATAACCGTAAAAAAGTTTCGTACATAGCAGCCCATCTGAAATACGAGCAATGTAACCGCCAATGTGCAAGTTTTAGACAAGTTGTTTGCCAAGATTGTAGTGTCTGGTTGGCCAGACTCAATAGCAATGTTTCCTATGTCCTTCACAATAAAAGCATGGACAAGTTTCCCTAAACATATGGCTACATACATGTAAAACATGTAAACTCAGTAACATCCGAAGAAGACATTATATTGAAATTGTGTTGAAAGGTGTCTCTCCAGATGTTTTACACATAGCCTTTGCTAAGTTTGGTAGTCTTACATTACACCTGAAATTGTCGATTAATTACTTTTGAAGGCAATGTTGACGTGTGCTATACTGCATGTCGTGCAGGTCAAGCTGTGTAAATATTGCCGTGGCTACTTCACCTGCGCCCCTGATGGCATAGGCAGGTAATCACAGTACTCACACAGTGCATGGGGGACTCACAGGTGAACAGCTGCAGGGAATAAGCAACTGACGAAGGCACGTAGTTCGGTTCATATTTCGTTTTTACAAACTCCAGTCACTGCACCCGGCGTTATATAGGCGTTTTTCAAGATATGTAAATGAAGTGTCAAACGCATATTCCACGGCAGACCTCTTTTTTTGAACCATCTCTCGTTGGAAATGCCGTCAAATTTCATCAAGTGGTGTTTTTGTTGCTCGATTGCCAATTTAAAAGTTTAAACTTTAGAGGAAGCGTTGGTCTATCTGCTATTTGGGAAAATATCCGAAGCAACGAGATGTTATTTTATGTTGGTTATTAATATTATATTGTTATTAGAGAAACCATACAACTTTGAAAAACGGGGCATTGTTTGTAGGATGCCACCGCATGCTTTTATTTTAATTTTTAAATTGCATTACTTCCGCTTTGCGTTAGCTTTCCGCTAACTTGACGCAGAAAGGTAGCGAGCAGCTATCGATGGGAGGCTGGTGCTCGGGGGAACCAACCAGAGTTGATGGCGTTAGCTTAGCCAAGATAGCCTGTTAGCGAGTCATCTGCTGTTGTACGTTTGCCAGCATGCTAATAGAGGCAGCTTAACCGCAACGCACTGCAGCAAGTCTCCCGTCTGACTGTAGAACTCCAGCCGAGCAGAGCCATGCGACAGTGGTGTGTCCCCGCTGCGACCCCTCGCACTGAACCACTCCCGGGGCGCCTGTCTGTGTCGCCCCCTCCATCAGGTAAGATCACCTCAGCGACGGGACGCGGTTTAACTTACTTTTTAAACCAAAGCCGGCTGGCTGCTTAGTTCTGAATGTTTTTAGTTTTGCACAAAACGATCCCAGCACCTCTGATGGGCGCCTCGCTGTCCTGTAAACACACATCATTTGAAACAGAATTCTTTGTAAAACATCTGGCAAGTTGACGCTGCGTATCAACAAAGGCACACATGTGACAGCTCACCACTGTTTATTTTGGTGGAATTGTTGTTGTGTAAAATGATAAAAGCATACCTATGCCAAGTTGAAGAGTGGATTCAATAGATTTGTAAAACGCATAAAGTTATGTTGTTCCATCTGCCTACCTTTTTCAAGTAAGCAAGGTCATGTCAAACTGCAAGATTTTCTAAACTGAATTTAATGTGATCTTCACAGTTAATGCAGAATAATTAGGACTGGGCATCCTACGACCCTGCGCAGGACAGAAAGGGAAAGATGGATTCATGGATATGACTAGGCTGCGTGGACCTGATGTTAGGTTATGTATGCCAGGGTGATCTTACTTTAATTCCACCCTGGACAAATGGAGCAAGGTTAGCCCCAAGTGTCTGTGCCAAGTGTTTGAAATGGTGCCAAGTGTTTGAATGACCCAGGGGTTCTTCAGAGGAGAATGCAGCCTGATTTTATGTCTCGTGTTTACTCTGTTATTTTGTATTAACATAACTAAAATAATTGAGTCCGATTTGCATTTAAAGAGATGTATTCAAGATAAATAAACCACAGCAAAGGACGTGTAGTGTTTGAATTCAGCTTCGCAGGTCTTTTGTATTTGGGCTTTCATCTATTAATACAAATCCTTTGATCATTTATCAGTTTGTCTGCAGGTTCTGAAAAAGTTTGTGACATATTATCTAAATTTAAGGTCTATCAAAGGTGCTGCATAGAGATAAATATAGAGGTTTATGTCTTGGTGAGACTTTGTGAAGTCCAGGGCTGCTGTTTATCTGCTGATTATCTGCTGAGAAATCAACGTAAGCAGCATGCAGAGCTTTGGTGTATTAATAGGGCTACAGTTGGTTCATATTCACTTACAAAATTGGTCTTGTGTTTCATTCCAAATGCCAGTCTCAAATTCACTTTGACAAAACGTGTCAATCCCCCCCCCCCCCCAAACACACACACACACACACACACACACACACACACACACTTTGTGTATGCAGATGCCAGAATGGAGTGCTGTGAGGGGGAGCCGCGCTACACCATCGAGCAGATCGACCTCCTGCAGCGCCTCCGTCTGTCCGGCATGACCAAACCTCAGATCCTCCACGCTCTGGAGTCTCTGGAGAGGCTCGACCCGGAACACCGCCCGTCGCACTGTGACTCTCACCCGGCCCCGTCCAACAACACCCCCACCACGGCCGCTCCGGCCCCGTCTTCCTCTTCATCCTCCTCTTCCTCCTCGCTCTCCCTGGCCTCCGCCACCACGCAGACCTCCGGCCTGGATGGCGCCGCCCTGTCCCCCAGCAATAGCTACGAGGCGTCGCCTCCGCCCCTCTACCCCCCTAGTGTGGCAGTCCAGCGGTCATTCAGCTACGACATGATGGGAGAGGAGGAGTGGGACCTGGAAGAGAAGGTGGAGGAGTACATGAGGTGAGGGGGGGGGGATGGTGGAGCTTAGTGTTATCACAGAGCTGGGTGAGGACGAGTTGGAAAGCAAGAATAGGAGAGACAGAGAGACTATTATAACATCAGATAATGACAGCTACTGTCCCCAGAGGTGCAGGCTTGTTCTCCAGAATTTTAGTCAAGTTAATTCAGGTCAGGTGTTCGGGGATGGCTGGAAAAAGAGAAGCACCAGTGAATAAGGTTAGTGGGAGCAAAGGCTGGTGTTTTAACCACCGTGTAATAGTTCTAGTGCCATGACGGGTTCCTGCTGCTTTTATAGGAGAGACAGCAACCTGGTGAAAGAAGAGATCAAAACGTTCCTCAACAACCGCAGGATCTCTCAGGCGATCGTGGGCCAAGTTACAGGTAAGTTATTACCTATCCATTAAAGAGCCACAAGGATGCACGTCAACCCATCGTTCTCTACAGTGCTGCACAGGACCAGTTCTTCTCTTCATCTGATCAGAGTTATCTGAAGTTTAGTGAAGTAGTTCAGTTGGTTTCTTGTGTGCTCTTGCTAGAGTTCAGAGCTCCACCTTAACGTTAGTCTCTGGCTGATGGCACACCACCTGTTCCCAAAATACTTTGCCTCCGTCTTGCAGAGTGAAGTTATTCAATTAAAAATGCGCCCCAAAAGATGGAGGGAAGAATGGTGCAAGAGTCCATTTTTGTCATTTGTAAATTGATTCAGAATTGTAGCCAACAAATGTAATAACAGATCGATCTTTAAGCAAAAGTGGCTTGACATCCAAACACTTGCTGCTTTCCAGCTTCTCAAATGTTGTCTCAGTTTTTATGTCATTCTTAAATTGAAAGTGTTGGTTTGGACAAAAAAAAAAAGTAAAATGTCATCTTTGGGAAATTGTGTCACTATTTTTCGGACACTTTGCAGCTTAAATGATTAATTGATCAAAAAAAACCTGACAGATGAAACGGTAATAATACAAACAATTTGAGTTATAACCAGCTACTAAATGGTTAGTGAATAATATATATATAATATATTTGCTTTGGACTTTTAAAAATGGGTTGTTAAATATAATCCAATAGGTGGGTTTGTATTAATAATGCAACCGACCTATTACTTGTGGCCTACACAGCCAAGGCTGTACTTCTAAGTAATAAATACATGTTCACATCAGTACCCCCTCCCACACACACACACACACACACACACACACACACACACACACCTCTGGAAACAGAATTGCACCAAAACACTTGTCCTTAATTAAAGTATTGATACAGGGACGGCTTCATTAGTGTAACAGGAGTATTTGAGAGCTGGCGCACAGCCCATCTCAACAGTACAGATGCCGTTGGTGCACCATGAAATAAATCAATGTCTTGAATGTGTTATGATAACATGCTTTGCCTCCGGCACACAGGCATCAGCCAGAGTTACATCTCCCAGTGGTTGCTACAGCAAGGCCTGGAGATGAGCGACTCCAAGCGCAGAGCTTTCTACCGCTGGTACCTGCTGGAGAGAAATAACCCAGGTGAGACGCGGGGCCGCTGGAGGTTTGTAGACAGGAAATACAAGCGCTGTGTTTCAGATACAGTGTAGAGGTTGACTGTTCAGGAGCAGAGGGTCGTTACAGATCATTACAGGGGTGATGGATGTTGGGTACAGGAAGACTAATTATGCAGATCAGCGCTTCAAGGTTGAATGTCAAGTTAATGATTATAGATTAGATCATTTAGGAAGGATAAAAAAGAGATAATATTGTTTGTGTTATGTGAATGTGGCCCACTGCTTGCTAACCTTCCCCCTCCATCTGTCCTCCTCTTTACCTCCATCCTCCTGCATGGTAAACTCACGCACCCCATTAATTCTTGACGCTTATTCCCATGCTGGTCCTCGAGGGCCGCGAGGTCAAGGAAGGACAAGAGACAAATCTATAATTTCAGAGGAAAGACAAATGAAAAAGGTAGTCCTGTCACAGGAGATGCTAATCAATAATATTAAGGCTTCTGGTTTGGAAGTGAAACTTTAGTGGGTGAAGGCGGTTCGTCTGTACAGGCGAGAGCTTGGGTTGGTGCTGACCTCTCCATGTCCTGGGATACAGGGGCACAGACATTTAAACAGCCAACATAGCAAGTGGGTAACAGCTAAAGATGTCAGACAGCATGCATTCACAAGAACTCACGTCAACAAGTCATCAGTTGTATGACATTAACAAAGCTGCCGATGGACCATCTGCTGAGCCTGCTGACTCCCTTCATCTTAATCCTTTATTTACCCCCCCACCCACCCAAGCTTTGCCGTAGCTCCCGTGTAGTTCTCAGCCCTGAAGCTGGGGGTACTCTGGTGCTGGTTTTCATTCCAACACGGCTAACAAACCGGTTATTAACAGCGATACTAACAAGAACTAATTTCCTTAATGGCCACAATGCTTTGCTTCTGATATAGGCTCCTTTTGAACTGCCCCATGAATCTAAAGAGTAGCAGGTTAAATTGGCCGCTAGATACACTGGAATACATTACAAAGCATCAAATTTATTATGACTAAAAACTGCCGGGCATGTCTACAGGAGTGTGTCGGTCCAACTACGTTAGCCAGAAGTGGTGTCTGTAATGGAATCCCTGGCTCTGGCCTGCCTGACCATTGGTTTTGTCCTGACTGAAGGGCTGAGGTGGAGTGAAAGCCAGCACAGCGTGAGTCCCACGCCCAGGGCCAGGGGAGGGGACAGAGACGGGACGGTAGCAGGGGCAAGCGGCAGCCTCCCCAACCCCAACACCAACCTCAACCCCAACCCCAACCCAGTGTGGAGCAGGCAGAGAGAGCTGCTGATGCACTTGCTGCCGTGGTACACTGCTGCCGCCGCAGCCGCCCAGGCCCAGCCAGGTAACCACGCCCGCCCCGCCCGGGCCCGGGCTGCTCGCCACAGGAGACCCCTGCACAGCAGCTGGCCAGCATGACCATTTTCCTCGTAGCTACTTTGTCAGCTTGGGATGCTTTTCAACAGTCTCAAATCACATCTTGTCTATAGGATCAGCAGGCTGATGATGTTTGAAGTGTAACTCCTCCCTCTTCCCTCTCCTGGTATATTTAAATGCAGTGAGTGATGATCAACAACAACAGGATGTGGCTACGATAGTGTGTCAGTCCCAACCGGTTCACTCTGTCAGCCCTAACCCTCGCAGGTTCAGGGCTGATTTAAAACAGCAGATGCGTGTTGAGCCATTTACTACCCATGAAATGCAGATTTTCATAACTCCAGCATTGATGTGTTTCATCACAATACAGTCATTTCATTTCATTTCCAGCTCAGAAAACGTGTGCAGCACCTCTTTAAGTATGTAGCTTAGTTTGAATGTAGTTAGTTAGTAGTAGTGAAAACAGGGTGCACCATACAACAGGGTATCTCCAGGTCTTAGAAGGTATTAAAAGTCTTACATTTCATTTACAGAAGTCTTAAATATGTATTCTTGGCTGCTGTAGGCAGTAATGTGTGGTATAAAATGCTCTTGTATTCTATTGCTGGCGGTCAGGATGTTACACACGTATAAACTAAAAGGATTGTTGCAACACTGGATTGTGTGTGCAGGATGCTCTCAAATGCTTTGCCAGTAGAGTTTCAGTCAGCACCAGCAGACCTGTAGCAGACGCTGTCACCTCTCATCGCCTCATAATGAGCAAATATCGACTTTTAAGCAAAACCCTAAATGATCGTAAATTGACTCATTAAGAATTATTCTTATATACTGCTGGGAAGTAATGGAAAAAAATATGATATAATATTAAATCATTCCAGGCCGTATCGTCCCTGCTGGTTTCCCATCACACTTTCATGCTTTGCACGCTGTGACTGAAACGGGTATTAAAAATGTCTTCAGTTTAACTTGGTGAACGCTACAGTTCGTTACATTGTGGAGTTAAGATGGAACATAAAATACACAGTTACATAGCTGTAGAGGCTCTTTCAGCTTTGGTTCAGTCGGAGTCTAAGCACGATCGCTGTCTTTTATTTACATAAACTCTCAACAGTTGTTGGCATGTGCTCTCTTCTCCAGGGGCCACCTTATCAATGCGGTCTTTGGTGAAGGAGGAACCGGACTGGAGGACAGGGATCATGGCCGCCGACAGAGCAGGGATGGTGGGTGGGCCTCTAAGGCTGCGTAGAGGAAGCAGGTTCACCTGGAGGAAGGAGTGCCAATCAATCATGGAGAGGTGAGCAGGTGTTAGAGCTGCGCCGGGGGCCGAAGTGGAACCAGAACTTCGGGTTTGTTCCAGAAGTAAGAAAAATAATCCCATTGACATTACGCTAATAACTAGAAGTACAGCCTTGGAACAGTATGTTATGTGGCTGGCTTCATGTTTAGATGAGAACGGTAGTTTCACTATTAAAACTTGTTTTTAGCAGCTTTTAACACAGTTTTCCATAAGTCCTAGATATTTGTGGGCTAAGCATCCAGCTATCTCAGACACGTCTGCAATATTAGCAGGACAGAGAGCACTGAAGAGATCACAGCTAGGAAGCCTGGAGGCCAATGTACAGAAAATACAAATAGACAAATCTGTTTTGTTCCACCCGCCGTCTTAAACCCAAAGATAATTCAGCTTGCAATCACACAAGATAAAGAAAGGCATCAAATCCTCCCAATTTAGATGTTTGAACTAGTGAAAGTTTGGCTTTTATTTTGCTTGGAAAATCACTTTAATCGTGTTCATTGTCTGTTGATCGACTCATTGTTTCAGCTCCTTTTGTGATCAGATTACCGTTTTTTGTTTACATTTCAGTGTTTGGTGTAAAATGCAAACTCCAATGTGTTACTTAAACGGAGTTTGTGTTTTGCGTTGAAGTTTAAAAAAAAAAGCTGATTAAGAGCAACCAAGTCTGCAGGAAACGTATTTCAACACGTCTGTGCTGGTTCAACCATCAAGTCATGGATTGTTATTCACATATGATAGGAATGCAGCATGAGGCAATATTATTAATCTTCCCAGGCCAAAATGTCCTTTAGTGTCTCCCTGCTTTTAGTGCGGAGCATTTCCTCCAAGTTTGCTGTGGCCTTTTTTTAATTTGGTGTATTATATGTCTGATTCTCTGTAGCGTGTTTGTCCCAGACAGTCTTCTCAATACCTCAGAAGGATGCAGAGAAAGAGGAGTAGGCATTCCTCTACAGACTCCGCTGTGTACAATTGATTTCTCTATTACATGGTTGCTGTAAGTATAGGGTGCAGTCTGGGCACTCACAGTAATAAGACCACACAGGCCCTCAGACAACGCTCACCAGCAGTGCCCCCGGATTACGCAATGCTACTGCAGTGCTGATCCTCATGAGCTAGTTCAGACCCAAGGACAGTACAGTAGAGGTAAAGATGATGTGGAGTGTGTGTGTGTATGTGTGTGGGTGTGGGTGTGGACAGGATAGGGGAAGAGAGGGCTGGAAGAAATTGATCCTGGTGTGTTTTGTAATGTGAGATGATTCTTTTTCAGCTTTGGAGGGATGTAAAGGAGCTCGACACAAGTGAAAGAATGGTTACTTTGATCTTTACCTGTATATACGATACTGTATACATTTCCTTTTTTAAGAGAATCTTTACATTTTTAGTCCTAGGAAGAGATTTAAGCACGCCAGGCTTGGATTGCAGAAGTTAATCCACTTAATGCGTCCATTAATCTATTCCTTTACAGCGAGGACTTCTCCTGACGCTCTGCCACTGTATAAATATGTTCCTGTGTGACTCCTCTCCTTCAATACGAAGACTAAAAGTTGATGAGGTGTAACCAGCACTGCTCCAGCTGGTGCCATCTGCTAATGCTGTGGATGTTTGTCTCTTACAGTTTCTTCATGGAGAACCAGTACCCAGATGAAGCCAAGCGGGAGGAGATCGCCAACGCCTGCAACTCTGTCATCCAGAAACCAGGTACTGGAACCAAGAATCGCCCCGAAAACACCCGTCGTGTTTAAAACGGCATTCTGCATACTTTATATGAATTTGCACTGAAAAGATGGATTGATCGATTAGTTAATTGACAGGTTAGGGTTACTAATGGCTAATTAGTTGTTAAACTGATCATTCATTAATCCCTAATCAAGTCAAAATACAAATTATTTGTTGTTTCCAGCTTCTTAAATGTGAAGATTTGCAATTTGTTTCTTTGCTGCTTTATATTACTGTAAATAGTATCTGTTTGGACTTTTAATCAGACTAAATAAGGACTTTGACATTTTATGAGTAAATGATGAATTAGTAGATAATGAGAATAGTTGTAGCCTTAATATGAATATTATTTTATTACAAAATAGTTACAGTGTACACATTTAAATGTGTGCTTGCTAATTGGAAACATTTAATAAGCATCAAACAAGTGTCAACATTTTTGTAAAAAACTATTAAAAAGCTCAACAAATTGTGCAAAAACTCAGTCTACAAACTTTTGTGTAAACATAGACAAGTCAAAACCCAGGATTCACTAGAATCAGTTTTTAGGAGTTTCAGTAGTTACATTTACTGGCAATGTCACAAGTGAAGTATTAATACCATCTTTTTGTGAGTGGTTTTATTTGACCATTGAAACTGTCATCCGGGGCTTGTTTTGTGTCCAATGACATCTATGATCCTCCATGATGTACACGAAGTCTGTGTAAAATGAAACTTAGACCCTTTGTCTGCTGATCTGTCAAATGAGGATCCTATAAAAGAGCGATGTTGTGCATTTCATCACCCAGGTTGTAAGCTATCGGAGTTTGAGCGCGTGACGGCATTGAAGGTGTACAACTGGTTTGCCAACCGTCGGAAGGAGATGAAGAGAAGAGCAAATATCGGTGAGGACCTGATAATTGAGGCTGTGGTGAGCTTTTCGTGTGCTTAGAAAAGAGCCTGGTTTTCAGCTTTGTGACCTGAACCACCCCCATGGGCTTTTTAAATAGCTTATTTAGAATCACCTAATCGCCAAAAGATGGAGATACATGGTTTTCTGTGGACAGCAACGGCATGTAGAATCGCAGGAGGAAGCAGAAGTTTGTACATGTACACTTACATTCCCTGCCTTCCCGTCTAACACAACTAGAAGCTGCCATTTTGGAAAGCCATGGAATTGAGGTGCCAAGCCCAAGCTGCCACTCGAATGGTGAGGAGGGAGAGATGCAAGAGTTTGCCGATCAGGTGAATCATCGATTCTCAGAGCAAGTAAGTCAACTTGGTGCCGCTTAGCCATTAGTAGGTTACTAGGTTATTACTAGTAGTGGGACCTGTTGGCTGTTGAAATTATTAAACGATTTAACTATTGCTATAAAACCACTGTTGGACTAATGTTTTTTAGATCCGCCTCACAGCACATATTTGACTTCATTGCATTAAAAGTACAGGTCTAACAACAACAGCTCAGTTCTATTTAGGTGTGCCAATAAGCTGTGCCAGTGACACAACATTGGAGCCAGAGCCCTGGCACTGGTACACATAGAATGTAGCCATAATAAATGTTATCAGTTACAGTACAAGTCAAAAGTTTGGACACACTTACCCATTTACTTGAATGGGAAAGTGTGTCCAAACTTTTGACTGGTATTGTGCGTCTGTCGTCGTGTTTGATAGGTGGGGATGAGAAACGTCTGTCAGCTGCCATAACACTAGTCTTTAGTGTGTCTCTGGATTCAGGTGAAGGTGTGCTGAAATATATCTGCCAGTGTTGTCACTAGCATCATGTCATGTTGTGTGTTAGCCAAGTCAGAGGTAGACGATCACAAGAGCCGGTGTGTTACGTGTCTGACTACGAACGGAAATAGCAGCAGCAGAAACAGCAGGCAAGGAGGACATCAACACAACGTGTACAGCCTCGCACGCAGCCTCACTAGCCTTAAAGGAAAGTATTTTTCAACCTACAGTATAAATATGGCCATTGTGACTGTATGAGTTGTGCAAACTTTGCAGTCGCCACCCCTGTTGTTGTAAAGATTTGGGGAAACAAGGACGTAGAACAACAGATATCGGAGAAAGCTGTGCAAGCAAACATGATTTATAAAGGAAACACAGAGTATACACAGCATAGGGATCTACCTGCAGGCTCACTACATCATATTCATGTGTGGTCGTCCTCATAACTAGTGCACAAGATAATCCAACACTGCAGTTAGCAAGACCTCTGTTCTGTAAAACGGTCTGAGAAGTAGTGTATCGAGGCTCCCGAGCCTCAGTTGTCAATCACGTGACACCCCTTTTAATTGCATCAAATAATTAATTAAAACCAAACGTATCCAAAACATGAACACTTTAACAAACATCAGCGTGATGAAAATGACTTTTTATTTGACCTGTACTTTTGATTTTTCAGTTTGGCCCATGTCCCAGCTGACATGGAGGGGGCGGGGTTTATGACCTATACTGCAGCCAGACACCAGGGGGCGATCGAGATGTTTTGGCTTCACTTTTGGGGAGCTGTCATGTCATCTCACTTTATATACACTCTATGCAATTTTCCACAGGAAGAGACTTCCCTCAGGATTGTTGACCAACAAGACCCCTCCTCTTTGGCTACCACAGAGGCCGCAGCCCTGCCGGGCTCCACCCCTCAGGTCCTGGATCAGAAAGAGGAGGATTCAAAAAGGGAGACTGTGGATGAAGAGTGACCAAAGCTGGTGGGAGTTTGGATCATCATATTTGAATTTGAATCCATTGAAATAGGAACAGAATAAGTGTCTCCTCCTCCACCCATGTAGGGCCTTTGGGGCGTATGGCACCCAAAAATCAAAGGGAGATGGGTGCCGAAGCTTGCTGAGGTAACTGATGGGAAGGAGGCCACTGTATTTATCAACAGTAATCCTGCTTATATTAATGGCAATATACAGTATATATATATTTATATATATATCTCAATATATAGTGCATTCCAAGATGGTATTAAAAAGCCTAAATTCCTTAGAGGGAGAATTATGTAAAGGATACCTCGCCTATTTTAAGCTACGCCTTTTCTTTTTCTGTGCTTCATGCCTTCTTTTCAAAGAGTGCTTGTTTGATGGACTGTGGTGACATGAACGTGCTGAGCCTGCAGGTCAGGTGTGTTTGGGTGTGGGGATAAAGTAATGGTATCGAGGATCTAGTGGGGATACGAATGCCACCTGCTTGAATGTCTTTGACTCCATCTGGTCCGTAAGACTCATCCTCAATCAGTCGATCGATTAAATCGATTTAATCAACGAGTGCTATTGCGATCAAATCCGTAAAGCCCTGAGGGACAACTGGAATCTCAGGTAATCCCAAAAATGGTGGATAAAGACTGTTGTCTTAACATATGCTTTGTTGTCTTCATCTTTAACTGTGTTTAACCAAAACAGGAAGTGTTATTTATACCTTTTTTATATTAGCAAAACAAGCCTGGGACAATATATCACAGTGTCTCTTTGTCACCTGTCTTCTTTGTTATACTGAACGCTGCTGTTTGATCTTTTTTGTAGTAGATCTTCATTTCAGAGTCTGTCTCAATCCTCAACTCAGCCAGTGAAGCCAGACTAGTTACACAAGTCTACTCGGATTGTTTTTTATTTGTAACGTTTGAAAGAACGCTAAAACCAATGTGATCAAAAATCATAACACGTCGGCCTCCATGCTACAAGCACCTTCTCCCCTATCGGAATAAGCTAAAGCTTAAGCTCATGTAAGTTTGTATGACTGCAAAGCTGCACTCCAAAGTGGATCTCACTATAATTGAAAGAGGGGAGCGTTACAGACTGTACCTGCATAGACATGTACATAAGCCAGATAATATACACGTCGATGGGTGCTTTCCTTCAAATTACATTAGCAATATATAGTTATTTGTCAAAACTTGAAATATGAATAGCTGACTTCAACTCTGCATTACTTAGCCCCCAATATTTACTGGCCCAAGGCCTTGGGAGTTACTCCCTAAATGTTCATGAAATGGACAAAGACGCTTGTTCTGAAATGGCCCCCATCAGGGTGCTACCATGTTACCTCGTAATGCCAAAGCTATGCCAAGGTAGAGATGAGCTACAGAGTCAACTGTGCTTACAGGAACAGGATATGACACATTGACGACACTATAGATATACAGTACATAGATGTTTATTTGCTCAGTACAACACTAGCCAACTCTAGCTTACCTCAGAATAACTGTCATGAATGTGTTACAGGCTAACTGTCAGAAGTGGACAGCGACCGTTATTGTAACTGTTTATGATATGGACACAGTGTTATGTAGCATTTATGACGGTGGGGTTTGCCCTGTATTGTTAATGTATACTCACCTCAGACAGTTCTCTCGTCCAGCTTTGGACAAGAACCCCAAAGCTGCACGCGGTCTCTGATCATTATGCTCCTCAATCTGCTTTTATCTGATGACGAGAAAACGGTAACAACAATAAAATTGTAAACGATGGCTGTGATATGTCTTGATTTATTTTGAGTGACTTGAGGCTTTTGGGAGGAGAACATTCAGTTGGTGTCATTGTGATGAAACTTGATTCAAGCAAACACTACAGTGTTGTATGATCATTATCTGGTAGAGCAGAAGTCTGGGGTCACTGAAGATGATGTCTGAACAACACTCTGAGCAATTCTACAAGGTATGGCAAAGTGTTAGCAGCCAATATATTATTGTACACGTGTTGACTAAATGACACTTAATTACAACACACAATAACACTTATCTGTGTCATATTGGACATGAATCGCAGTATCAGCTTATAGGAAACATTGGAATTGATATGCACCTGGTGTGATATACATAGAAGGATGTCTTATTTCCACATGTGCTTTTTTTCCTGTAATATAACTATAAGATCAAAGTTGACCTCATTTACACTTAGTTAAATTGCAAATTACCAACTGACCATTCTGAACATTAGAAATTGCTGGCATTTGGTCAAACTGCAACTGCATTTCAATATTTTATAGTGGCAGTAACGCAAATCTTTACACAAGATGGCAGCATCGCCACTCATCTATAAATCAAAGAAATGTTATTGCTGAGGCAAGAATAGAAGTGATGCAGCCTGAAACCTGTGCAGTCATTATGGAGGAGGCTATGGCCTCAGCTTGTTGGAAACAGCACTGAGTTGAATGTGTGCACACACTACTTTGATATTCAGGCCAGTGTTCCAGGCTGAATTTAAAGATGCTGAGCTGAAGGATAAGAGACGTTTTCAAAGGTATAGAGTTAAAGGTCATGAGAAAATAACAAACAAATTCGGAAATGTTAAGAGAATGAATAGCACTTTCCAGAAAACAGTCAGACCAGACCTTTCCCCTGTCTTGTGGTGTTGCAGCCTGAGTTATAAATGAATACGCTTTTTAATTAAACTTTTATTATTATGTTACCAACAGCTTCAAGTTGTTAAAAGTTGCTGTCTCAGTCCCTGACACTGAAAAGTAACGTGTACAATACCATACACATCAACAGCATAAAACTGGTGGAGAGTTGTTGTATTTCCCAGTGATGGAGGCTACCTTGTCTTTGAGAACAACACTTTATTTACATTTTCCCAAATAGGCTTCGCGTTGCTCCTCAAAATCGTGTCTGAATTCAAGATGCAGTTCTTCGGAATTGATGATAATGCTACGGTCTTCTGCTGGACTGTAGGCGTTTTGTGTGTTTTCTTTTAAATCACAGGCAAGGGAAATATGACATGTTAATGTTGTAAATGAAATTAATATATAGTTGCAGCTTAAAGTGTCATAGCGAAATTCATCCGCGAGTCTCGTCGAAATAAGCTGTGTAGCTAACAAGCTAACAGCGAATATGCTAACAAGCCAGGGACATTCAGACATCTCCGTAAGCTTTTCTGTTCGGGAAAAACAAGCCCTCCGCGCTAGCTAACTTGCTAATTGTCGGTAGACTAATAGCATTAACTGTCAGTTAGCAAGCTTGCTAGCTCCGTTAATAAAGAAGCAAAATGTTCACACATTCACATGATTCTTTCTTTAGCATTTATTCCTGTCTTTGCTCGCTACAAAGCATTCCTCTTTTAAAGAACACTTTATACTATGAAGTATAAAGAAGGGGTTAAATAAAAGTGAAGGAAATAAATTGCACTTCAGCAGTGTAATGCCCTCACTGCACAAAACCAATCTTTTGGGTAAAATGCAGCCTGTCTTTTATTGTCTTCGTTATGTTACATAGGAGCAACATATTTCCAAGAAAATAAATGAACCTAACTGAATTGTTGGCCTTATACTATTCACTAGAATTTAAAGCTTTGCTCCACTACATCACTGGCAAGCCTCTTCTCCAAAGTACAGTACCCACATTGATTGATGTGTCTTGGGCTCTTTTCCACAGTTTCTGCTGTAAAATGTTTATGGGCTTCTTGCTCACACATCCGCCACTAAGTAGTTTGCCTTCTGCTCTGTAATGTAATCAGCAGGTTAGGTAAGGACATGTGAAGAACTGACTGCCAGGCGAAGCCAGTGCCAATGTTGACCACCAGAAGAAATAAAACACTTGTTCTTTGAGCCATTATAGAAATGTTTCTGCAAGTCATGTTTATCTAAGAGTAGCTTGTGAGGTACAGTCATAAGTACAAATGTAGGTGCAAGCGGCAATAAGTGGCATCCAAGTACAGTGTTTTCACATGCGTTAAACAGCTTTGAAAGTGCAGTCACCATGTGTACAGTGGAGAGAATCAGGAAGATGCACACACCCTAGCAAGATCAAACCACAGGCAACTACTACAACTTGCTGAATATAAACCAGTTGCACTAACATTATGTTTATTACTGTAACTTAAGGCAGTTGCCACATTTAAGTCTTACTTTTTAATATAAAACATGCAAAATGTGTCTAATGCTGGTTTACATTATTGGGGATTAAAACCACAAATACTGAAATTCAAACTTTGAAATCATGGCTGTTTACAGCCCAGTATGCGGTGGTGGAAACTCCTGCACTTACTAACTTGCATCTAGCCAGAACTGGCAGTAAAGAATTTGGAGCTGGGTTTTTTTTCTTTCTTTGGCTCTGAGCCCTGCATCATTTTGTAGACAGGCTGTTCTCTTGAGTCAGTTTAAAGCTGTATCTGAACACTTTTCAAAAGTATATCTTTATACATTTATGTTGAGTGTTTTGACAACTGTGGTATGATGTGATATGTTGTTAACCACTTCCACATCCTGCAGAATATTGCTGAAAACTCTCTTTCTGTGGTATTTATCAAGACTAGCTTGAATACACTTGAACAGACTTTGTTTTGGTGGAGTAGTAAAACTACTCCCAAAAGCTAATATATATAAATATTTCCATCACTATAAACATGTATATTCAGACTCTAAATAGTGGCAGGAGATAAGCTACATCGTGGTACATTAAAATAATTTGCAATGCATATGTGCATTTATATTATTTATATCATCAGATATATTTAAATGACAATTCAATGAAAGTCTACACCCTCCAAACTTTAAGCTCCATTCCCTTTAGGCCATTTTTATATCAGAAATTTGATTTTACAATGATTTATCTTTTTTTTTGTTCAATTTAAAATGAGAGAAATATGACTCAGTGGATGTTAAGACCTACATTAAAAAAAATCTGATGGACTTTTATATTCTTGTTGGTCTAAAATGTTTGTGTTCATGTACAGAAATATAAAAACGTGTTCACATGTTGACCTATGGTCGGACGGGACAAGGAGCAAACTGAGCTCCAACAAAGAGCACAAGCAATAGAATATAATGTGTTCCATGTAGGAGTAAAAATCAGTAGATGAATAAGTTCTCTTTCCTGATCATCAGTGTTACACCAAAATAAGTCTTCACAGTGGGATTTTCTTAAATCTCTGATCTGTGATAGATCCAAAGACCTGTTAGATATGTAGGAGCTGCACAAATCTGGAACACTGACGTAATAAAAGACCTGCTCTCGGTTTAACAAAGTTACCCAGATAAGTCAGGTTCCTAGTGGAGAAGATGTGTGGAAGCATTTTAGCCAAAACAATTATTGTCACACCTACCATAGATTCATTATTTATGAAGCTAACATCACTGAAGATAAAGGATCTCATAGAACACTGGATCATGTTACATTTATAGTCAATTTATTTCAAGCACAAATAAAGTTGTAAAATGACAATTACTGTATGTAGGAAGGTACTAAGTAGCCCCAAATTACATGGAAAAAACTGTAGGCTAAATAATATAAAGTAGTGCCTAAAGTGTCCTCAGTGGACTGCTGTGGTACCGCAGCTTCCTGATTGGCCTCAGGATGAGTCCTGCCCTGAAACTGACAACAAGAAAGGAACATATATCATTAAAGATAGTAGCTATTAAGATGTTAGTGATAATTTGATTATAAGAAATATTATCTACATACATTATGTAATGTTGACTTTAGTTCATAACAAAATTATGTCACTATAGCTACTTTTGTAGTCTTAATAAAGGGCTTACTTACTTTGTGGACTGAAACCACATGCTCTCCATCTTGTTCAGTCCTCATTCCTTCTTCTGATCTGGTTGGGCGTGAGCTTTTTTTCGTCGTCATCATGGAAACCCAGGATGTGCTGCGGGAACGTTGAGTCTCGGTCTTCCACTTGTCTTGTCTCTCCGGCTGGCCTGCACCTACACCTGTGGGGCACAATGCTGCTCCAAGGTCCCCTACAGTTACCATGTGTTACCACAGGAGGGCACCGCAGGGGTCCTGGTAGTGGAAGCGGCTGTATACTGGCAGAATGTGGGTTCAGCCAGTGGCAGCAGCTGAGGGATCATAAAAATACAACACTGTGAATTATTAATCAACAGTGATAATGAGACTTACAGAAGACGTGTTAACATTGTCATGAAACATTTCCATACCGTTATCTGCTACCTCTGTGGGGAAAAAACAAAGTACAACAAGTGAGATCACTCATCTTTGCATGATGAAATAAGACATATTCCATTTTGTTAATGTTACTAATTGTGAGCATACCTCTGCCAGTTACAGCTGAACCTGAGTAAAAACACACAACACAGTGAGGAAGATGAAGAATCACTGAATTATTAATAATACCTGCAAGAGTCTTTTAATGATGTTATAAATTATTTCCATACCTGTGTCTCCTAAAGTCACCTTCACCTCAGTAAATAAAGTAAATCAAAGTACAAAAGAGTGAGTAATCTTCAACTTATAAGTGATATTAAATGAATAAACTGATGTATCAAATGCAAACTAGTATACATTACCTCCTGTGTGTATATATAATAAGAAAGGCTAGGCAAGGCAACTTTATTTGTATAGCACATTTCATACACCAGAGCAATTCAATGTGCTTTACAGGGTAACAAAAATACAGCAAGGTAAAGAGATGTACAATATAAAAGTGCAAAAAATACAGGCAGGTGACACAAGAGAAACTAAATTAAAAGTAGACAAGTGTAGTTTAAATATGCAAGAATAAAAGATTAAATAAGAAAATATCCCACATACAGATGCACAATTAAATTACATTTGAATAAATTAATATAAAATACAATAAGGTTAAAATAAAAATATAAAAAATAGACTACTGTAGGTCCCTTTCTTTCCACGTCACAATCTTATACTTACCTTTTCTCCCAACATGATGTGAATGACAGTAGCTCAGGTGGTATAGTGAGTCCATTCATTTCAGGGTTATTGTTTCTTTCTATTCCTGTGTCCTTCTATCAGTATGAAGCCCACTGAGATACTTCACTCAAATACCTCCACTGGCTCCTATCAACGGAAAGGGGCAGCAGTTAAGATGTAGTCAGACCTAGATTACAGAAGGGGTCCCCTCTGAAAACCAGGCCTAAACAGAGCTCCTTCTATCTTCTCTGCAGTATGCCAACTTTCTTGTGTTTTTCTGTCCTTCCTCCTCTTTCTCTCTTTTCTTGCTTTGTTATTTAATTCTAGTACATTATATTATATATTATATTATAATCAGGACTTTTAATGCCAAGACTATCTGGGGCTTCGCCAGCTCTGCTAGACACAAACACCGGCCCTCAAGGCTATAAAGAGAGAATCCAGCCACCAGATACAGACGGGTCCTGGTGCAAGTTGCTACCTTGGGCATCGCCAGCCCTGCCAGACGCAAAGGCCAGCCCTCAAGGTTAAAAACGCGTTGCCAGACGCAAAGGCCAGCCCTCAAGGTTAAAAAGGCCCTTCCAGACGCAAAGGCCAGCCCTCAAGATTAAAAAGGCCCTGCCAGATGCAAAGGCCACCTAAGATCACACTTAATATCACAAAACTAAAATCAACTCACTGGATGCCGATGGGCCCTGGTGCAAGTCGCTACCTAGGGCATCGCCAGTCCTCAAGGTTAAAAAGGCCCTGCCAGAGGCAAAGGCCACCTAAGATCACACTTAATATCACAAAACTAAAATCAACTCACTGGATGCCGATGAGCCCTGGTGCAAGACGCTACCTAGGGCATCTGCTAGATGCAAAGGCCAGCCCTCAAGGTTAAAAAAGCCCTTCCAGACGCAAAGGCCAGGCCTCAAGGCAAAAAAGAAAAACCCAGCCACCAGATCTGACTTTTTCCAGATGGATTCAGATCAGTCCTGCTTGATACAGGGCTGACAAACCTAATCTGAGTCGCTGTCATTGTACCACCCTGGCCTCTTAGTGATCATGTCCCAGTATGTCTCCCCACTCCTCTTTGTGGAGGAGCTCAGGCCAGAAGTTGATGGAGTCGGCTCTTCAAGGCTTTCTCCCTCTCTGAGGCATTCTTCACAACTCTTCCTCTGCCTCTTCACAGGATGTGGCTCCTCATAGTTCTCCTTCCTGCTCCTCTTTGTGGAGGAGCTGAGGCCAGAAGTTGATGGAGTTGACTCTTCGGTATTTTCTTCCTCTCTGAGACTTTCCTCGCAACTCCTCCTCAGCTTCTTTACAGGATGCTGCTTTTCTCTGCTCTCCTCCCTGCTTCTGTTTGTGGAAGTCCTCAGGCTAGAAGTTGAGCTGGGTGACTCTTCAGAGCAACTGCAGGACTCAGACAAAGTCTCCCACTCTGCGGAGTCTTCCTCAGGACGTTCCTGATGCTGTGCCGGTTGTTCCCGTTGCTGACCAGGTTCCTGCGGGGGTCTGAAGGCGTTCAATTGATGAACGGTTTGTTGCACAAACTGAATAACTCCAGGAGGAACCAGTCCTACCCAGCCCGGCCAAAGTTCTGGTGGTGGGAGAGCTTCATAGAGAGGTCTGAAGTTGACAATGTTATCAAACCCAAACTCATCCTCTTCCTCATCACTACCATCCCCATCGTCATCATCTTCCTCCTCATCAGACATGGACTCATACCCAGAATCTTCACTGGTCCAGTCAGAAGATTCAGCCCCATCACTCCAGTCATCGCTGTCATCTGTGTCCTCATCATCTGCCTCTTCTTGCCTCTCATTCGCAAGCTCATCCTCATCATCAAAGGGGCGTACAGGAATGTCCTCGCCTTCATCACTCTCAAAGCT
The DNA here is from genome assembly GCA_036024295.1 of Nannoperca obscura. Lineage (NCBI taxonomy): Eukaryota > Metazoa > Chordata > Actinopteri > Centrarchiformes > Percichthyidae > Nannoperca > Nannoperca obscura. The sequence goes on along the minus strand of JAVQJL010054499.1, from coordinate 7,290 downwards.
ATTCTCAACCTCTGCATTCTCCTCTTCTTCATCAGCGGAGCCCACATCTTCATTATCATCAGCCTCATCTTCGTGATCCTCATCATCAGCGGAGAGAGGGAGGATGTCATCCTCAACCTCGTCTTCGTGATCCTCGTCATCACCGGCAAGAGGAGGGGTGTCCACACCTTCATCATCCTCAACCTCATCTTTGTGATCCTCGTCATCAGCGGAGAGAGGGAGGATGTCATCCTCAACCTTGTCTTCGTGATCCTCGTCATCACCAGCAAGAGGGGGGGTGTCCACACCTTCATCATCCTCAACCTCATCTTTGTGATCCTCGTCATCAGCGGAGAGAGGGAGGATGTCATCCTCAACCTCCTCTTCTTGATCCTCGTCATCACCGGCAAGAGAGGGGGTGTCCACACCGTCATCATCCTCATCCTCAGTGGGGAGAGGGGGGATGCCCACGCCTTCATCATCCTCGTCATCAGTGGGTAGAGGGGGGATGCCCATGCCTTCATCATCCTCGTCATCAGTGGAGAGAGGGGGGATGCCCACACCTTCATCATCCTCAGCCTCTTCTTCCTCATCCTCATCATCAGTGGAGAGAGGGGGGATGCCCACGCCTTCATCATCCTCATCATCAGTGGAGAGAGGGGAGATGCCCAAGCCTTCATCATCCTCATCATCAGTGGAGAGAGGGGGGATGCCCACACCTTCATCTTCCTCAGCCTCTTCTTCCTCATCCTCGTCATCAGAGGAGAGAGGGGGGATGCCCACGCCTTCATCATCCTCGTCATCAGTGGAGAGAGGGGGGATGCCCACACCTTCATCATCCTCACCATCAGTGGGGAGAGGGGGGATGCCCATGCCTTCATCATCCTCGTCATCAGTGGAGAGAGGGGGGATGCCCACACCTTCATCATCCTCAGCCTCTTCTTCCTCATCCTCAGTGGAGAGAGGGGGGATGCCCACGCCTTCATCATCCTCATCATCAGTGGAGAGAGGGGAGATGCCCAAGCCTTCATCATCCTCATCATCAGCGGAGAGAGGGGGGATGCCCACGCTTTCATCATCCTCAAGAACTACAACAATCTCTGCTTCCTCTTCATCTGAAGAGATGTAGGTCGAGGGAGTGTTGCCTTCGTCGCTGTCACTGATGATCCTGATCAGTTCAGGGATCCCTTCGGCTGCAGTACGTTCTACGATGTAGGAGAGACCTGCCGGAAAAAGTTAAAGCACAAGAAATTATTTTATTGTATTGTACGTATTATTTGTTATTAAATAAGCAAAGTTAAACTAAATAAATATTTAGTTATAAAGTTATACATTGCTTTAAAATAACTGATTTAAATAATAACACTTCAAAACCTCAACTCTGCTTCTGCCAGCTTCAACAACCATACCAATTAATTATTCTGATCCTGGTTCTTATGTTGTTAAACAGCAGAAATACCAGGCAGTACCTTTTTCCAACACAGCTCCATTAACTTCAACACGGGGAGATGAGAATAGACAAAACACACACAAATATCTCTTATGTAAGAGAACCAGGAACCTTTTCATTTTGAAGGATATTAATGTTCATGCAATACCATGTCACATACAGTATATAAGAAGGTGATTAACAAACACATCAAACAGCTGACACACGGCCACTCCACAGATCCTGATTCAGATTCCAACACACACACACAATCACAGTGGAGAACGCACATACCAGACATGCAGCATGCACCATCACAACCGTGTGATCACAAACATCACAAACATGCTGATTTTCACAAATTCTTACCTTAAGCTTACCTTATATTAAATATATATATTTAGTTCCACGCAACAAGTTGCCCAGCCCAGTCCCCCTATAAGCACATGACGGCTGAATCACCAACAAGACAAACCACATTTTTTCAAGTGAAAATTAGATGACATCACACTCATCACACTCATCAGATCATTTACAGGGGACCAGACTGAGGCATTCCAAAAAATAGCAATGGACCAAGTTCTGATTTTGAAACCATGAGACAAAGAAAATAAACATCTACGGCAACCATTTTGCGCACAGGTATATTTTGAACCCAGAAAAGAATGGAAGATTGATCTCACACATATCCACTTTATGCTTTCTCAATATTCAAATAATCAAAAAAAGACATAATTTGTTCACATTTGCAGTATTTTATACAATATTTTAAAAAAAGACACAGCAGATCAGCCCACACCCTTTAAACAAAACCTCCCACACACATAAAACAGGCAAGAAGATGTTTAGGTCTGAAAGTGTCAAAATGAAAGTCAAATAAGGTTGGATAGATTCTGTATGAGCGGACATCAAGAGGACTGTACACACAGCAGCTGAAAGGTATATTTGTCAATCACACAGCATTGCACCATCAGTGTGTACAGTGTAAAATACATATAGTGACACATGCATACAGTGCACCACTGATTACACTCCTTTAGCATATGACATGAAGGCATGAAATACAAAAACGCTCAAAACAACTTAACCTACTCCTCCAACAATCATCTAAATATCACAGGACGCCGTGCACAAGTCAGTTTAACATAGAAATAGCACGTTTTACTATTACTGACATAACATGAATCACAAAAATGTATTTGTATTATTAACAGTAGCTAGAACAATTTCACAACAAGACGTTGTAGGTGTTAGCATGTCTACTCATGTAAATATACTGATATCATATAATTATACTGTACATAATGACAAAGGAAGTCCTGGGGGGAAAAAGTTCACCACAATCACATTTAGCCATATCAATAATTTACAGATCTGTCTGCTGCATCACATCACATTCAATTCATTTTACTTTTAGTTACATAGCGTCTGTTATGACTTGCATAACAGAAAATATCTCAAGGCATTTTCATACAGAGCAGGTGTAGGCAGTACTCTATAATATGCAATGAATGGAAGGAGATAATAATTGGAAAGAGTGAACAAACGGTTCTGAGGATCTTCAGTACTTTAGAAGAGGAGAGCATTTTTCACGACAATATGATGGCACAGTCTCCATAGCCCTCCGTGCGTAATTACGCACTTGGGTACTGAGCCTTGCGTACTCCAAGTCATACACAATCGTCAACAGGGCTTCACCACAGAAACCACACAAACGTCTGAGCTTCTTCTCCCATTGTATGAGTTGCAGATCACAGTGCATGCAGGATCCTGGACGCAGGACGCGAACATGCAATCCTGCGCACAGTTGCATGACAAACCACAAAACTACCACTCTGTTTTTACTCGGAAATACATTTCAGTGTTAAAAAAATGACACGTCAAGTCAAAATTAGAATAAACTGATGATTAAACATCAGTTCTTGTCCAAGAACAGTCAAACACTTCAGTTCAGTTTAGCTTCTCCTTCACTCAATCTCATGACAACATGGATTGACGATGCGTTAAAATGAAGATGTGAAACTTAGTTCACACATGTGATGAACTGTGAACTGAAAAGTAGCCGATGCTCGGACAACAGCTCTGAAGACATTTTACAACAAGTGAGCTCCGCCGTCCACACAGAGGAGAAGCCCCGGTGTGTTCACACCTGCGCGTTCTGATGTCCTGACGTCTGCTGCCCAAGTTCTGCTAACAGTTCCATCGTCTCCATGGTTACAAAAAGTACATATTTCATGCATTTTCTGAAAAATGGCCCGGTCGCCATATTTTTTCCCAAATTTTCGACGCTAAATGCAACATATTTTATGCCCTCAAACCAAAATAAGTGTTTTCAAATCGCTACACCTTTTTTTTTTAACATATTCTACACATTTCCCGGGACATTTTATACGTTTAAACTACTAATAACACATTTTCACCGAGTAAACGTCGAGTATCACCCAATCTGTGATTTTCAAACAGGCCATCACATATTCTGTTACATGTCCACCTTTAAATTCAACAAGTTATCTTAATTATCTTACTTAAAACGCGTTCAAAGTTTCTATGCAGGTTAAATCCTGGATTAGGCGCAAGAAAAACATGACTTGAGCAGTCTTACCTGCATGATGATTTTCCGGGGCAGGCTGGCCTCCTATCAGCAGGTGCTCCTCCTTGATTGGTGCTCCGTTAAAAAACATTTTCTGCAGCAGTTAGTTTTTCTTCTTTTTCTTTAAGTTATCTCACTGGTTTAGATCTCCAAAAAGGTCCGCTATCCAGGTGCTTTCAGGCGCTTCAGGTTTTGCAGAAGGTCAACTCGTGTGAAGTCCAGGTGCAAAGTGAGAACGTTGAAAGGCCTGCAGACCTTAAATGACCTTGGGGTTGCGCGTCACCGTTCTGTTTCCACGGCTTTTTCTGACGCACGCGAATGTGTGTGTTTAACACAAGATATACATTGTCGGATTTTTATTTGTACTGTTTGTTCATGTAGCTTTGCGATGTGTCTGATTTCCCATTACCTCAAATGTCCCAAAAGATTACATTATATATTGTGCCATAGCTTACAGGTTATTGTCTTGTGCAGACAATATATTATATACATAGATCTGCGTCTTTCTGGTACCGGATAATTGTACGAACAAGATAATAACAGTGTAATAACTTCTGCACACAATAGTTTCAATAATCACCTCTCAGGACCTCCTGCTGCACCTGATGCGTTCACAGACAGCGTGGCCGCTTTAGCCCGCAGCACACGCGTTAAAACTTACTTTGATGCGTGTGAACACAGTTTGATTGCATGCACTTGTAGTCTTTATGAGCATTTGTTTTACGTGAATACAAAGAATCAAAATAAATGTGTGCAGTCAGTAAATGGTACACAGTGAGCACACATGCAGTGTGAAGCACAGATAATCTGTTGTTTGTAGGCCTACATGATTTTCGTAAATTTTGTTTTCTTTAATTAATTTAATAATTTTTTCTCACTTCTCCCTTTCCTCTTAATTTTTCTAATTTCCCTCCTGTTTATGTGTCAATAAGATGGGTGTTTGTCTAGGACAATAATTGGTCTAGGATCTGTGTGCGATCTCTTGTCAGTGAAATTCAATTGAACTATTTTCTGTACTGTTCTTTTAAAGCTGCAGAGAAACAATGGAGGAACTTAAGCGAGTAAATCAAAAGGTGGACTTTTTAATTCCATATATCCAAAAAGTACCAGTCTGAGCTTCATCAGAAGACAACATGCAACTTCTATTGCGATCTTGCAGCATAAGCATTTTTGAAGAAAAAGTGTCCTCAAATGTGTGCTCAGAAAATTCATTATATACTCTCATATTTATGTTGTCCTACATGTTAATTGATTTTCAGTTGAGCCATGTGCATGGAGCAAAGGACTTGGCAGAATGTGAAGAGGTGAAATTAACTTGTCTCAGGAAATTGGCATTTAGAAAAAGACATTAGTGCTTTATTGCCCATGGACACATTGACTGGTGTAATGTAATGGCAACATGATGAAATTTGCCCCAAATCCCTCAGAAAGCTGTTATGTGCTGAAAGTTTGGGCTTGAGACGGAAGTCTGGAGATACTCCAAATGTTTTTAAACCATTAGCATATCAGTGTGTATGTGTGTGTATGTGTGTGTTTTTCTGTGTATGTGTATGCAGAGGTGGGTGTGTGCTCATATGCATGCATGCTTGCAGCCTTAATTGTGCATTTTTACATGTTGTATCCCTATTGAATGAAACATTTATGAGCCAGTTCCTTTTTAACCGCTATCCCCCCCCCTAACCACACGAGGGAGACATTGTCTACTGCTGATATTGTTTTTTTTTTGTTGTTGTTCCCACTTGGTCTAGTTGCAAAAATTATGAACTGTTGCTCTTAATTTTAAACTCAACATGTAAGGAAAATTAGAGGGGATGAGTAAATGTAAATGTGTATTTGCATGTTACCAAAGGCTTTAATAGAGACTTGAAAACTAGAGTGAAAAGTTGTTGTTTTTTTACAGAGAACTCCTCGTATTTGTCTTTGCCTTCTCAAGCTGGTTTCCAGGATAAGACAATATGACGAGTGTCAGCAAGTGTTAGCAATCACACTGACGTATTTGCAAGTCAAATTAGCACAGCTCTCTGTTTTTCTTGTTGTCTGGCAGTCTGTGAATAGTCGTGTTGCAGTAAAACCCCAACCATCTGGTCCATTTAACAGCCAGAAGAAAACTCAGTTCTGCATTGGGATGTGCATGTCTGCTTAATTTCTCCAGCGAAAAGTCGATCTTAACTCATACTTGTGTTATGATATCACTGAAATGAAATAACATAGCTGGTTTAAAATTGGTCCGTGTTTCCTGTGTGGTTTAATTTGTGGCATGATGAAAAAGGAGCAGAGCCGGCACACTTTAGCTCTAGCTGCTTTTATTACAGTTTTTTTTATCTGCATTGATTCATCACTAGACCTGAGACGTTTGAACCTGCTTCCAATAGACCTGAAACACAGCATGTGGCAAAACAAGGCCCGTACTGAAATGATTAGTTCATTATTTAATAAGTTGATCAACAGAGAATTAATCAACAAGAGTTTTAATAAGTGGGATAAACTGGATGTAGAAACTTCCTGAAGTCTTAGTGTAGTACCATTGTGCCTGTACAGAGTTTTTAACCTGTGCTCACTGACCGTATCTGGCCACCGGCGCTAAAGCCAAAGACGCACAGAAGTACAACCTGTTAGTCAAGAAATAGTTACAATATTTAACTCCGCCTCAAACCATAATGCTGTTTTTACATTTCTGTCTGTACATCGATTAAACAAAGGAGTTACAGTGTTTATTAGTGAGCTTTAAGTGCCAGTAGGTGTAAGAGGCAAGCTAGCTGTTTCCTCAAGCTTTCTGCCTTGAGATAGCTAGCTAAGCTATGCTAATCACCTCATGGCTCCAGCTTGAACAGATGTACACACGTGGACAAAATTGTTGGTACCCTTCTGTTAAAGAAAAAAAAACCTACAATAGTCACTGAAATAACTTCAAACTGACAAAAGTAATAATAAATATAAATTCACTGAAAATCAACTAATGACGATCAGACATAAATGATGGTACCCCTAACTTAATATTTAGTTGCACAACTTTTTAAGGCATTCACTGCAATCAAGCAATGTCTATAACTCTCAATGAGATTTCTGCACCTGTCGACAGGTATTTTGGCCCACTCCTCGCGAGCAAACTGCTCCAGCTGTCTCAGGTGTGAAGGGTGCCTTCTCCAGACTGCATGTTTCAAGTCCTTCCACAGATGTTCAATAGGATTTAGATCAGGGCTCATAGAAGGCCACTTCAGAATAGTCCAATGTTTTGTTCTTAGCCATTCTTGGGTGGCTTTAGCTGTGTGTTTTGGGTCATTATCCTGTTGGA
>JAVQJL010054496.1:0-13567 GCA_036024295.1 Nannoperca obscura | reverse complement strand
ACAAAATCTACAACCCCACCAACTAAACCTTCAACTACAACTGAGCAGCCAACCACAACCACAGGAGTCACAACCTCACCAACTGAACCTTCTACTACAACCGAGGGACCAACCACAACTACAAAATCTACAACCCCACCAACTGAACCTCCTACTACAACTGAGGGACCAACTACAACCACAACCACTAAATCTACCACCCCACCCACTGAACCTCCTACTACAACTGCAGAGCCAACCACAAAGTCTACAACCCCACCAACCGAAGCTCCCACTACAACTGCAGAGCCAACCACAACCACTACATCTACAACCCCACCCACTGAACCACCCACTACAACTGAGCAGCCAACCACGACCACAAAATCTACAACCCCACCAACTAAACCTTCAACTACAACTGAGCAGCCAACCACAACCACAGTAGTCACAACCTCACCAACTGAACCTCCTACTACAACTGAGGGACCAACTACAACCACAACTACTAAATCTACCACCCCACCCACTGAACCTCCTACTACAACTGCAAAGCCAACCACAACCACAAAGTCTACAACCCCACCCATTGAACCTCCCACTACAACTGCAGAGCCAACAACAACCACAACATCTACAACCTTTCCAACTGAACCTCCTACTACAACTTCAGGGCCAACAACAACCACTAAATCTACAACCTTTCCAACTGAACCTCCCAGTACAACACAGGAGCCAACCACAACAAGAAAACCTACAACCCCACCCACTGAACCACCAACTACAACTGAGCAGCCAACCACAAAATCTACAACCCCACCAACTGAACCTCCAACTACAACTGCAGGGCCAACCACAACCACAGAATTTAAAACCCCACCAACTGAACCCCCTACTACAACTTCAGGGCCAACAACAACCACTAAATATTCAACCTTTCCAACTGAACCTCCCAGTACAACACAGGGGCCACCCACAACCACTAAATCTACAACCCCAGCCACTGAACTTCCAACTACAACTGAGCAGCCAACCACAAAATCTACAACCCCACCATCTGAACCTCCGACTACAACTGAGCAGCCAACCACAACTACTAAATCTACAACTGAACCTCCTACTACAACTAAGGGGCCAACAACAACCACTAAATCTACATCCCCACCAACTGAACTGCCCAATACACCTGAAGAGCCAACTACTATTTCCACAACTTTAACAACACCTGAATTACCTGTCACTGGTACCACACCACCGCCTGTGCAACCATCAACAGGCCCTGTTATAAGCCTCACTACAACCCTAACGCCAAGTAACACTACGAAATGCTTCTGTATAGTTAATGGCAAGCATTATATGCCAGGTAAGAAAACACATCAAGCGCTTATGTCTTTGACAGTGACAATTTATTAAGGTTTACAACTGTTTATTCTCTTCTTCATCTGTTTTCTAACCGTTAGGGGAGTTAATATTTGACAGGGAACACATTGGATCAGGTGTATGTCTCACAATGAAATGTTCTGATATTTGTGAGATTCACAACAAGACTGAAATTTGCTGGACCACAACCATGCCGCCCACCACACCTTCACCTCCCACCTGTCCTGAATGGGATGTAGCAGTAAGACTCTTAAATACATTAAAATATATACAATCGTATGTTATACTCAGAGCGTAACACAGCACATTTGCACATGAAAAGAAAACAAGAAAGAAATGTGTTTTGCAAAATTCTTAACAATTCTGCTTTTCTTCTCCTTACATCAGCAAAATGAGACCTTCTTCTTGTGCAACTGCACCATGGCCAGATGTATAGAGAACAATACAATTGAAATAATTCCATATGAATGTCCACCTATTGTGAACATCACTTGTACCAATGGAAAGAAACCAGTTCTTGTGTATGATGACTACCACTGCTGCCAACATTATGCTTGTGACTGTATGTTTTTCTGTGGTTAAAATAATATACATTTAACTCATATGTTTCTCATTTGAATACATTTTAGAGTTTAAATCTTTGTTTGGGTTTCTTTTCAGGTGTATGTGAAGGCTGGGGAGATCCTCATTACATCACATTTGATGGATTCTACTACAGTTATCAAGGAAACTGTACTTATGTCTTGATGGAAGAGATTTTACCTATACATAACTTGAAGATTTATATTGACAATGTCTTTTGTGATCCCAGTGAAGATGTTTCTTGTCCGCGATCAATAATTATATCATATCAATCACAATCTATCAAGCTCATAAATCATAACCTTATTGGAGCAGCACAGTTAGAGGTATATATGGTCACATGAAAGCTTTATTGTACATTCTGAAACACTCACCACACTAACTTTTAGTATATTATTTCTGTAAATGTAAATTAATTTGCAACGAATGTTCAATTTGTCATAGTATATTATATTTTTTCTTGTCATATAGTTTATTGACTTTTTTTCCTGTAGGCACTCAAAGATGAAAATCGACTGAAACTACCTTATTCACAACAAGGTGTAAAGATCTTGAATTCTGGCATTAACTTGATTTTGGAGATCCCTCGTCTAAAAGTGGTCATTACATTTGGAATAACTGGCTTTAGTGTCACCCTTCCATTTCAATACTTTGGCAGAAACACACAGGGTCATTGTGGTAAGAAATCTCACTCTCCAGTTGCCATATTGGTAAAACATTTGTTTGAGTTTAGACTAATATTAACTGGTTTGTGACTCTACTATCAGGAACATGCAATAACAACCAGGCCGATGACTGCAAGTTGCCTGGAGGCCAGCTGGTGGAAAGTTGTGCCACGATGGCAGACTATTGGCTTGCAAAAGACTTTAACGAACCCAACTGCCATATACCATCTGTGCTTCCCACCAGTTTACCTGAACCTCCACCAACCTTAACTCCATGCAAGCCAGACTCCATATGTGACCTGCTTAAGAGCAGGTAGACATTCGATCCCCTTTAAAATATTGCAGATAAAGCACAACAGCGTATTTATTTGTGTTTATGTTTTATTTTCACAGTGTCTTTGCAGAGTGCCATCCCTTTGTCTCTCCTGACAATTTCCACCGAGGTTGTGTTTTTGATAGCTGCCATGTTTCCAACCCAGTAGTGGAGTGCACAAGTTTGCAGACCTATGCTGCTGCCTGTGCTCAGGCTGGGGTTTGCCTGCACTGGAGAAACCACACCACACTGTGTGGTAAGCAACCCCCTTATTATTTATGTAAAATGCTGGGATCAGTTCAATCAGGAGGGGCAAATCATTTATTTTACTTTTGTTGCATCTAGAACACATTGAACAGGCGGCTGCTAATTTTAGTATGTACCGTATGTATTTTAAAAGGACCAATTAAGTTATTTTCTTTACTAACAGCAAATGGCTGCCCATCAAACAAAGTTTACAAGCCATGCGGTCCCGCAGAACAGCCAACCTGTGAAGACAAGTAAGTTTCAACCAAAATTTGGTGTATTCATTTTACAGTTCAGTGTGCACATTAGCATGTCCTGAGGTTAGGATGATAATTAATAGGGGCAATATATTTTTCCTTTTTAACAACATAGTAGCAGTAAGTAGAGTAGAGTACAGTGTTTTAAATCAACTGTGGTTTAGAGATCTGAAAGAAGCAACATAAACTAATTGTTCTTTCTTGATGATTTAATATTACAGTCCTAATGAACCAACCATGGACTTCACTACTGAGGGCTGCTTTTGTCCTGATGGAATGAAACTCTTCAACAAAGAGTCAGGCATATGTGTTGCTAAGTGTGGTAAGTGTGGTGTATATCCTCAAGTATTATTATTGAACAGAATACATTGTATCAGTCATGAAGTATTATAGGATTGCTTATTTTCCAATAGGATGTCTTGATCCTGAGGGCATTCCTCGTGAGGTGAGCCCAGTCTTCTATTCACGTTCAGTTAAAATCCTAACCAGTGTTTTCTTGAAAGAGGCAATTAAGTCACCACTGTGGATTATTCTTTCAGTTTAATGAGAGGTTTGATTACAAATGCCAAAACTGCATCTGTGAGGAGTCCACCAAAACTGTGACTTGCAAGCCTAAGGTGTGCCCACCACCACCTCAAACAAACTGCACTGGTCCAGGGTTTGTCCTTGTCAACCAAACGGATCCGTCAGACCGCTGCTGTTTTGCCTATGTTTGCCGTAAGACTTGTTGCCTCAATGCACACTTTTCTTCTAGAATTTTTAGAATGCTATACATTGATAAATTCTTGAGGGTGGCTCTTAACTATTTACTATCACCGTCTTATCATCACCAAAGAATGTCACAGCAACACTTGCCCAGACATCAACAGGAACTGTCCAGTTGGATTTATGTCAGTCATCAGTGTTCCTGAGGGAAAATGCTGTCCAGAACATATATGCGGTGAGCTCATTAATCATTTCTTTCTTTGAATTTATATCACACCTAATGATGACACTTTTTATGTAATTATCTCTTGGCTTACTCTTTTCTAGAGCCTAAAAGAGTTTGTGTCCACAAAGAAGTTGAATACCAGGTAAATAAGACGTTGAAATGTTTGTATGATTTGTCACATCATTTATTGATATATCACTTTTGTTATTAATGATATCTGCTGTGCTTCAAGTTCTGTTTGTTTAAACACACAAGTATGAATACATTTCTTCTTTATTTGCTAGCCTGGCACTTCAGTTCCTGCATATCAATGTCAGGAATGTGCCTGTACCAATGAGGTGGACCCCAAGTCTGGTCTATTCAAGATATCTTGTGAGTTTCAGAAATGTCAAGAAATGTGTGAAATGGTAAGAGAAATTACACCCATTATTCCCATATACTCAATACATACAGTGCGATTTGTTTTTTTAAAATATGTTTACTGTGAGAATGAAAACTGGACTTAGCAACTTAACTCTTCCATTTATCTCAGGGATATGAATATGTGGACACTGTTCCAAATGAATGCTGTGGGAAGTGTGTACAGACTCACTGTGTCTACAATGTTAATGGTACCAAGCACCTCCTGATGGTAAGTCATCTCAGAGTCAAAACTGTTGGCTGTGACTCCACATGTTCATGTTTAACAGCTTAAAGTAATAGAATATTGTGTCTGTACTGTACATCCTTCTCACTGCTCTCCAGATAGGACAAACCTGGTCACCACCTGATAATAGGTGTGAGCATTACACCTGTTTAAAGACTGGTGAGACTTTCACAACGATCAATTCACAAATTGTCTGCCCGCCATTCCAGCAGAGCAACTGCCAACCTGTAAGTACCACTTTCGGTAAATGTATCTGGATTGAAAAAAAAACAAATGCAAATGTCAGCATCTCTTTTTTGAAATGTTCTATATTTTTCTCCTTAGGACACAATTCAGACTACAGCAAATGGCTGTTGTAAAATTTGTAAGTATGACATGATCTTTACTTTTCGGTATGAGGTGCCTAAATGAAAAAAAGCTAATTGCATGTCTCTTTTGAAAAGGTATGGAGAAGGAGAAGGCCTGCAAGATAATGCCCATGGAATCCCACATTACGCACAAGGGCTGTCAGTCTTACCAAAGGGTAGAAATGCCATATTGTGAAGGATCCTGCAACACTTTCACCAAGTAAGGATAAGATTACTTATATTTCACATTCCTCCAGAAAGTCACAAACCCATTAACATTCGAACATTTTAAATTGTTTAAATTTTGAGTTTATTAATTAACCCTGCCTCTGCTTTCTTCAGGTACTCTGAAGCAGCAGCCACTATGTTGCATTCTTGCACCTGTTGTAAAGAGACACGCACCAGCAATCGCACTGTTGACTTACATTGCCTGAATGGAGATGTGGTTCCCTACACTTACATCCATGTGGAGGAGTGTGGCTGTAACCACACAGACTGCACCAGTGCTGCTGGACAACCTGCTCGCAGGAGGCGATCACTACATTAATGGAAGTGGGATGTAAAGGTCTCTTCCCATATTGTCATAACAATCATTACATCTCTTACAACATAATTACCTTTGTAGAGAAAGTATTCATCAATTAATCAAATAAAAAATTCTGTTAATGACTTATCTTTTCTGTTTTCTTGTTTGTGCCAATCCAACCTTTATTGCTTACTAATTGTTTTAATTTGAAATAATGATTATCAATGTATTAAAAACTACATTTATTATTCTTTTAATAGACCCAAAAGATAGATGTGGTCACTTTACAATGAAAGGAAAGTATGCTATCATTTTGTATTAAATAAAACATGATTGGCAAACTGAACAGTAAGTAAATACAGCAGGATCAAACATCTTGACTGTATTTGGAGAAGTAGATGGGGTGAATACAACGTGAGACAGGTGACAATTTTATTTAAGCAGAGTTCTGAACGGAAGATCCAGCCAACACAGCATGCACCACAGTGAGAGTGCTGTCCAAGGTGCTGAAATCTAGAGAGGCGGATTGTCCTCCCATCAATAGCCCACTGTCTTGGCGTTTGTTAGTGTATGTCAACTAATCTTACATAGTTTGTTAGTGTGGATGAAGACACATAATTCAGTCAGATGTCATGGAATTGACCTTTAATATATAATAGTTTTAATGTGGTGGAAAACGCTTTGCTCTTTAAGGTTTTTTTGTTAAGTTTTTTGCTTATTTTGGTTGTATTTTGGAAGCAGTTTATTTAGTAAGCCATTTTTTGTGAAACTTGTTTTCTATTAGCAAGAGGGGAAACAACTAAAGACTTGATTAGTTTGGTTTTAATTAAACATTTTATTCTGTAATGGGTTCCTTTCAAGAATAAAAATGTAAGTTGAACTTGGTAAATTAACTGCAGGAATTCTCTTATATTTCAGGATAATTTGTAGTAACCACATGATATGTGCCGAGGGCTGCCATGTTTTTCTGGAAGCCTGGCCTCATTGATTACAGTATAAATTTTTTCAGATTTTCCCATTGATGTGTGACTGGCTCTGCCTGATTGATTGATTATGTTAACACTCCAGCTGGTGGTATGATCTCATAGCCTGTCTCCCATCCCAACACATTTAGCTTTATACAAGTTTCAAATGTTGTTTGAAATGATGTTTACTCATTTTATCTGGATTCTTGGAAACAAAAGTGGAATTTAACGTTTTCTTTGCTATTCAAATGTACTCATGTATTTCTTGTACTTAAATAGTTACTCACATGAGAGCTCCTCCATTAGCAAACATGGCTTTGGTCCACTCCCACAGGTGAGCAGCTGCATGACGAGAGAGTCCTGTTTTTCCGTGACAACATGCATTGTGTTGATTTAGGGTGGACAGTCAATTCGCCAAATGAACCTGAACAAATCTTTATAAGCACTGACATGATACTATTTAACTTCCAACATGTGATATCGTTCCACGGAAAAATGACTTTCACCTAGATGGTAGATGGTAGATAGCCTGACATGATTATTTCATTATTTATCAGAACCAGATCAGTACAAAAACAGGACCAATCTAAAATCTAACGTTAAAATGTATGTTTTATCTCTGTTCCTACCAACACTGTTATTTCTTTGGGTTTTTTTTTTTTTTGGGGGGGGGGGTTGCATCTCAAAGAACTCGTTCTGGTAAACTGGTTCTGGTAACGCTCAAACTCACAAATTCACTCATTCAAGTTTCTTTTGTTTTTTTTTTCCTTTCTTTGTACAGTAGTAGTTACCCATTTAAGTTTTAAGTACACAAGAACATGCAAATCCATAAACACCCCCAGTTTATCTGGTAATATTAGATTCCAGCTAAATTTCACTTTGTCTGAAGATGAGTCAGAGCAAGACTTTCTGTTTGCACTGCGTCGTAGCAAGACTTTCTGTTTGCACTGTGTCGGAGCAAGGCTGTCTGCTGTTTGCATGAATATATGCAAAGACAACACTGCAGGAGCTGTCACAAGACACAAAAACAGTGTCTACTTTGAAGTGCTTTGGGGAAAGGTTTTGTTCACGAAACTAACAATTATTAATTACTGTAAATGAACATATAAGACAATAGGGCAGTGATACTCAACTTATGGCCTATGGACCAAATCTGGCCGTGATCCCTCCCAGTCACCCGACCTTTCCCGCCCACCTGCTCCTACTTTCCTTCATCAGCGGTGCAGTTGCCTGGCTTTTCCTTCCTTTCACTCATCTGCTTCCCATGACCTTCCAAAAGTACAAACCTATACTGAACAGCAATTTATTTTGTATCCAAAATAGAACATAGAATGTGTGAAAGTAACTTTACTTCACTCTTCTCATCCTCTCTTCCCCAGTGTCAAGAAGGCAGGGGTACAATTAGAAACAAAAGAAGCAGTTTTCATTAAATTGGCATTATAGTCACGTAGAATGGTGATGATGCAGGTTTCTTTTTTATGTTACAAACATTAGAATACTATAGCTTGATTGGTTTGGGAGGCAATCGTTAACTGGAATTTAACTGGAACTATTTCCTAATGAAGACCTGGAGGAGTATTTCGAAACCTGGACAAATAAAACCAAATATGTTTGCTCAGTCAGTCAAAAAGAAATACATATTAATAGAGTAAATACAAATGGCATCACATTGCTCAGCAACTGTCAAAACATGAAATCTTGCATGTGAGTATACCAAAACAGAAACCGAAATCCATTAAAACACAGTATGCCTTTATAATTTTCTCTGCAGTCTGAGTAGAATAGGCAAGTACACTAGCTAAAAAGCTAAATTTGAAATAAATGGTGGATGCAAAAACAAGAGCAACAATGACAATGACAATGGAAGGGATTAGTCTTTTGAAGAGTTAGTGAGCTGAGGCTTTACAATAAAAGCTGGATGAACCGGACCTTAAAATAAGATGTTCTCACTCATTGCACCCCATATTACACTGCACACTCCTTATTACTGCTCTTCACATGTACATGTTTCCTACTACATTGTTTCCTATTGTGTTACCTGTAATATGCAGGAAGTGAGATATTTGTCCTAATATGAAGGACAATTATGAAATAATTGTTATGAAATAATATGAAGTCGCATCATTAAAACATATGTCAGAAGATAAAATGTTGGCATGAAGACTCTTCAGGGGATCGTGGAGATAACGGTGGCAACTTTTAGTAACTCCTGGAGGGAAACCTCATGTGCCGAGATAGAGAGGAAAGACTTGACGACACCTGTTCCCTCAGTGTGGAAAATGGTAAACAGCATTGGGTGCTTCTGCTGTTTATCTGATGCTTTTTTTCACATGTATTTCTTTGACTGTTACTCTCTGCTTGAAACTGTTTTTTACAAACTGCAAGTATGTTATATTTACATACCATTAAACAGTGCAACACATTTGAACACTTTAGAAATGTAATAATTGTTATTCATCCACTCTTAGAGAACTATGCCAGTGCTTATATTATGCACAGTGGTGCTTTGAGTGAAGTGTTGACTTCATGTTAAGTGGGTTTTAATTTAGTTTACCATGTTCACCATGTTCACCAGTTTAGCATGCTAAAGGGAAAGTCAGGAGAACGCCAAAGTCATTGAATGTTTGGGAACCATAAATGTTTGTGCCAATCAATCTTGTATACGTTGAAATATTTCACCGAACAGATGAAAACCTTGACCTGCTAGAAGAAAAGTCAGGTGATCACAAAAGTGAGTAGGAATGCGTCCTCTTGGGGACCATGAATGTCTGTACAAAAATGAATGGCAATCCATCCAGGAGCTGTTGAGATATTTCAGTCTGAACCAGTGGTGGACCACCGAGCAACCAACAGATCAACATTGCCATCATTAGAGCCACGGCTCTTGCATGGCTAAAAATGATAATGAATAGCCAACCTAAAAGATTACAATGAAATTGTTCTGACCCAACCCACTTTTGTCACCATCTCATTTTGTATAGGCAAGTACCTTAATCTAAAAGCACACAAGATGGTAATACCTGATCTTATTAGTAAATGTTAAGGCTCTGTGTTCGGAAGGAACATGCTAGATTGGCTTGAAATGTTTCCTGGATCTGTAGGTCTTTGGTAAATGTTTGATCAGTGTATGGTCTAGTGATTTATAGATTTACTTTTAAGATTAGACATCAATGTATTTACTCATATCCTTAGTAGATATGAAGGCACAACCCAGTTTAAAATGCTCTGGTTCAGTGAGAAAATATAATTGGAGATGAAAACCACAATGGTTAACACCCACAATGTATCTTATACCACTCCTAAATTGCAAACACCCAATGAGCTATATTACACAACATTGGAAGAGTGGGACCAGTTGGCTTATACATTCCTCTCAGGAGAGGAACTACTCAATGATCATGAGAACAGCCAGGATGCCACTTGAATGGGTGATACCATGGCTCACCCTCTGCCTTGGAGTGTCTGCTGATACCCCTGGTATGTACTGCATATATCAAATCCAGCCTTATTGTCCGGCGCTGTCTTTCAAGTATAAAGGAGTTAAAATATAAACTGCTTTAGTCGTATATTTTTGTGTAATGACTATATATATGTCTTTCTCTTTTTTTAAGTAATGGTTCAGACGGTGACCAAAATGCCAGTAATTACAGGTGATTTGTTTTTTAAAGATGACAGATAATAGACCAGAAATTGTGTACAATTCAAACAACCGTGTAATAAATGTTTTTTTTCTTTACAAACTAGATGTGAGCCCCTCTCATGACCAGTTCTGCAGTACATGGGGAAACTACCATTTTAAGACTTTCGATGGAGATTTCTTCCAGCTTCCCTTCACTTGCAACTATGTCCTTGCGCACCAGTGCAAGGTCAACTATGAGACTTTCAATATTCAGCTCCAACGGGAGGAGATAAATGGGGTCACCACCATTAAGAAGGTCATCATGAAACTGGATGGGGTCATTGTGGAGTTAGCCAACACTACCATCAAAGTCAATAATGAGCAGTGAGTCTGTTTTGATAACCTTCATCTCCAGCTGATGTACCGGTTACTGTGACGGCTTATGTCTTATTATCTTACTGGGCTGATTTACCCTCCCTTCCTCTAGTGTCACTGCACCATTCAGCCATGCTGGCATTTCAATTGGAAGAACTGTCTCCTATGTCAAAATCAAGGCAAAGCTGGGTTTGGTCGTCATGTGGAATGAAGAAGACTCCCTCTGGGTATGTGTATTAATTGTACTGTTGTGCACTAAATCATGTCTGATATTGATCTTTATTATTATTTTGATATATTTCATATAAGCACAGACATTGAGCTAAATATATATACACAATTTAGTTTTCAGGCACCATGAAGATGAATCCATATTAAATTAAAGGGAAGTAATTGTGAGTGTTTAGTGTCTTGATCGACACTTGATGACTAAACTGAGCCTGGCTTTTGTTTTTGAGAAAAGTCTTTAAAGTAAGACCAAAATACTATAATCAAAGTCAGTAGTAGTAGGGATGCTATTAAAAATCAATGTTGCATGCATTCCAAATATTAAAGTCACTGACTCTCAACAAGAACTGAAAAAGCACAAGCATAAATATTCAAGATTGAAAGGCTACAAAAAAAGTTTAGCTTTGAGGCTGCTTGTGAGAGCCTGAGAACATATCATGTCCCCAGGAAGGCTTTGTGCAATACTATAAATGTAAGTCTCCAGTTTAGGCCAACTTTTTCTTGTCCGCATCATTCGGTTTTCATCAGCAGCTGCCGTTTGTTACCAAGTTATCATTTGGGGTTTCAAACTTTTCATTCTCATCTGATATACTTGAAAAATAAAAGAAACCTACACAGAATACTATGCAAAAATGGTGCCAGTAGTTAGGACATTTTTTCTTCCTTTCTGCACTTTATTCAA
This sequence comes from Nannoperca obscura, assembly GCA_036024295.1. Taxonomy (NCBI): domain Eukaryota; kingdom Metazoa; phylum Chordata; class Actinopteri; order Centrarchiformes; family Percichthyidae; genus Nannoperca; species Nannoperca obscura. The sequence goes on along the minus strand of JAVQJL010054496.1, from coordinate 1,826 downwards.
ATCAAATTTTCCCCTGGTTTTAAGATTGAGCTGGACGCCAAATTCAAAAACCAGACCTGTGGCCTGTGTGGTGACTTCAATGGAGTCCAGATTTATGATGAGTTCATCAATTCAGGTAAATAATAAATAATAAAGCTTAAAAGTGACTGCACAAAATCAGTTTTCACATTTGTTCAAACCTCTTTTTCCTCAGAAACAGGGGCTTCTTTAACTGCTGAAAATTATGGGAATCTTTGGAAAGTCGATGGTCCTACTGAAAACTGTGAAGAACTCTTTACAACCACACAGACATGTGTAAATGAGGTATGTGAAAATGGATTTGCTTGAAACAACTTTATATATAACATGTAGGTACAATTTAAATACATTATATACTTTGACCTACAGGTAGACCGTTGTAAGGACCTGCTGTCAGGACCTGCATTCCTCAGCTGTCAAGACCTGATTCATACTGACGCCTTCATCAAAGCCTGTGTGAATGACCTGTGCTCCTGTAACAGCAACAGTACCTCATGCTTGTGTTCAACCTTGTCAGAGTACTCCCGTCAGTGCGCTCATGCAGGCGGGCAACCACAGGAATGGAAGACCGCAGAACTGTGTGGTAAGAATAGCAATCAAAACATTTACATGTTCGAGATTTGATGTACTGTATTTATATCAGCATCACTGTTTTAAAATTGTATAAAAAAATGTTTGTGTTGAACAGCAAAAACATGCCCTTTTAACATGGAGTATAAGGAATGTGGTGGTCCCTGTACAAACACCTGCAACAACCCACAGAGAAGCCACGTGTGTGATGATCACTGCGTAGATGGCTGCTTCTGTCCATCGGGTAAGTTTCCTGATTTTAAAACCAACACAGGTCATGTTTGTAGCGAGCAGATCAGAGGTGTCTTTTGTTTGTTTGTCTTTGTTCACACAAATTAGTAATTTATGCTCTCCAATTACTTGATTTATGCTGTTGAACAGTGGCGGTATGTGCATTTCACACCTAGGCCTTCAGTGATGTCCTACTTAGTCCGACTTCAATAAATACCTCTCATAATATCATCATTTCTGACACCACGTGACCATGGCTGGATAAATAGTATACATAAACACACTTACGCACTATTGGGCATTGCATCACCTCAATTGTGTACAAAACGGGCTCTTTTCCAGTGAATTTAAAAAACAATAAACCACCATCAGCTATTAAAACACATCTCTACGTGGTACTGTCAAAACAAAAAAATAAAAAGGTATTGAAAATGATCTGCCAAAAAAGTTTTAATAAGTTCACACAGAATACAGGCAAGCTTTAACAAGATTGTACACTAAATTGCAAAATCGCAGTTTAATATCAGAAAGACACCAACAAGACGACCACATCTTGGCGACAGCCAGCGGCACAATAAAACACTTTGAGTTCAACCACACAGCTGCGCCAGCGTGTGATTGGACCAATCACAGGACGCGTACAACGTTCAACGTGAGGCCTTCTAGAAGGCCTACTGACAACAACTCGTGATCTGATCTTATCTCTCGCAACTGTCTATCAACTGTATGTACCCGTTCACTTACATTGCACAGACGCCCACATTGTTGATTTTGAAGGCCTCAGGCAGATTTCATACGGCTTGGCAACACAAGGTAGCTGAATTCTGATTGGATAAAAACTCTAACCTAAATACTACACGAACATGAAGAGAATATGAAGAATTTTTGTATATATTTAGGGAAAGTAAATTCAAAATTAAATTAACTTTTATCAAATTATGATCATGATTTATGTTAGGCCAGCAGAGAAGGCCTTGCTGGCCCTGACAGCCCACCACTGCATTTAA
>JAVQJL010054495.1:0-11061 GCA_036024295.1 Nannoperca obscura | reverse complement strand
ATTTTAGGATTATTAAAGGAAACATTTTATACCTGAATGGATCCAAAATAACCTTTGTGTGTGTGTGTGTGTGTGTGTGTGTGTGGGGGGGGGGGGTTGCATTAGGGGTCCACAATAGTCCTAAATTGCCTATCTCTAAAAGCTCACTGTCGGCATACCCTCTTAGTTAATCAGGTCTTGTGTCCACCTTTATTTCTCAAAGGACATTTCAACCACTCTAATATCCTTCCTTAACCTCTCTTATTTTTCCTCTAAATTTTGATATATTGTTATGCCATGCTATTATCCACGCGCTCATCTCCACTCAAGTTGGACCTCTCCTTGTCCTCCTCCTTTACCGAGGCCGGGACCCCCCTTCCTGATTACCATTCCATTAAAGCGGCTTCTCCTTTCAGTGAATGACCACGTCCCGTGTCCCTCTGCCTTTTATTTGGAGGACTCCTCAGCGTCTCTCTCTCTCTCTTTCTCTTCCCTTCCTCTGTTATTGCCCTGATAACACGTGCCTGAGCTTCTAATTGGCCCCCATCTCCTCCCCCTTGGGTGTGGGCTTGAGGGGCCCGAGGGCAAAGAACAGATCCACACCTCACACCCTCCTTTCTCAACTCTCTCCCAATGAAATGCCTGGTTCTTAATTACAGTCACCCAACACTGATTGTTATTGACCGAAACTCCCGCGACTCAGGATGAATGACGGACAGATTAGGTTCATTATGTGCCTGTCCTCCACGAAGGAGAGCGAGGGGAAGAGGAAGAAGAGGGGGGATCTGTGCAAGACATCACAAAGTCACACATGAACACTATTTACAGTCCTTCACCGTGTTGCTGGCCAGATTGAGACACATGCAGCCTTTAAATGACCAATAAATAAACATTACCTGGTATTCAAGGTGGCTAAAATACTAAAATTGAAACAATTATTTGCGCTTTTTTTGTCCTTTTAAACATTCTGAATGAAATTTTTAGCATCACTTAAAACATATCCTTATGTTAATATATTGCAACATGCTGAATGAATCCCTTCACACAGACTTCAGCCAGTAATCAGGTAGCTTAAAATCAGCCAAAAAGACAGTGAGTGGCTGTTTTCTCAAACAATGTCCACACTAATAATTATACATTTAAAAATAAATATTTTTTGCCTATTTTGCCTGCTGCCAAAACTTCATTTTCTGTAACCAAAAAGTAGATGAAGGCATTACGCTTAAAAAAAAAAAGACACATTTAGTTTCCACTTTTTGTGTTGGGCTACAGTTCAACACAAATAGTTATTACCGAGAACCTCGGAAAGAGCAAGACCAAGTGAAGTAACCCGCGATCTTAATTTAAAATGGGAATGAAGAAGATGTTTCACTGTTTTGTATTGCTAGTGTAGTTCGGAAGGGTTTGGACAGAAAACGTTTCCTTTTTTAAATTTGAGGTCTGAATGTGGCAAAGACTCCATCTCAGTTTGCGATTTACTATCTCTGTCCGAGGGATAACTGTGGAACGGCTCCCACACATGGCAGTGTTGATGCCAGACATGCGAATCACATGCAAACGCAACAAAAAACAATCACAACCCAGAGCAGATTTACTGCCTGCTGTATTCACTGCCTCATATTACTCCCATAAGAGCAGCGGGTTGGAAACACATGACAATGGATTTCTCATCAGATCAATGTTTTCCTGGCAGTTCCAACTGTCATGGCAAAGCTAATAAAAGGTATTTAGAATCATTATGAAAAAAATATTGTATTGTGACAGTACACCTGGATTAAAGAGGTAATACTTTCTTTTCAGAAGATTCAACCACCTGAGAAATCACAGCAACAATAATTATTCTTTTTAACTGTTTACTGTTAACTGTCGTTTAACTGAGAGCGTACAGACACTAGAGATCAGCTCAGGTTAGCCAGTGAAAGTTGTGAGGAGAATTGGGAAATACCTTGTATTGTCCTTTTGAAAAAGGCTTTGCAGGCCTCACAGGAGGCCACTCCATAGTGGTACCCTGAGGCAATGTCGCCACACACCAGGCACACCCTCTTGGGAATGGCATTGAGCATGTACTCGCACTTGATTGGCGAGTCGTCCACCACACCGCCGGAGCACTCCTCGTAGCGGCGTAGGCAGGCGGCGCCGCCTCCGAGCATGGCTGGGTTGAACATTGGCGGGGAGTCCAGGGCGTGCGAGTGTCTGCTGCCGCCGTGAACGTAGCCGCCGCTGGCGTCAGAGTTGCCGCTGGGACTGTGGTGACTGCCGGTGTCTACTAGTGAGGAGGAAGGACTGGAAGGCTCAGTTTTCACGTAAGAACCACAGCTCGAAGATAGATGTCGGTCCTCGGAGGGCATTCTGGTTAGCAACCTGGATAAACACACACAGGGAGAGAGCTGCAGTCAGTTGGGTCTGAATTTACAGCAAATATAGTGCAAACTAGGGAGCAACTAAGCAACTGGGAAATTTAAACGTGATACATATTGTGACAAAGCAACAAATCAAACAGTAGTATTTGTCTCTATCAAAAACACTCTGTAAGAACTCCAAGAACCTCCAAAAAAAGACCCTTACATGAGAGTAAATATACATCAGAAAACTGCAGTGTCAAGGAAATGATCACCACTAAAAAGTCTGACAAGACGTACTGAGCGTTGCGTTGTTCCATCATCGCCTGATCATTCAGCAAGAAATTCATCAGCTGTGATGGAGCGCGTCGGTTGTTCAGAGTTTAATAGATTATGTTACAGACACAACCATTTATGTGTTGGAATGCCAGGTGATATACTACAACCGCTTATTTCTCTCAGGCAAAATGTTAACTAACGACCGTGTCAACAGATGCCCCATACATCTTGCAAACAATGCCCACAATTGGTTGGCTGCCAGAAGTAAATGAATGAATGAAACTTCAGACGGCTGTTAATGGACAGAGAGAGGTGTTACACTCAGCATATGGAGGATCATGGGTAATACATGACCCAATCAATAGTCCCAGTTAGTAAGCCAAAGGACGGTGCCCGGTTACGGCGGACTTAAGTGAGAGGTTGGAGAGGCTGTGGAAGAGGAACTGAGGATTAAGTTCCCTAACCCCAAATTTCATTATACAATTTGGGAAAAGGCAGAGTTATGGGAAAATGTTACTTATGTTCACACATCTATTTCATGTCTTCAAGAGGGATCCGTCCTCTGTTGCTCTTCCTGAGGTTTCTTTCTTTTTATTCCCTATTAAAGGGTTATTTGACAGTTTTTCCTTATCCGAGTGGAGGGTCTAAAGCTAGAGGATCTTTTGAGGAAAATGTGTGATTTCGTGCTAAATAAAAAATAAATAAAACTGACTTGACTCATAGAAAAAGAGCAACTGTTCGAGTTGTTGATAATTACTAATAATTACTAATAATATGATCAGATGTGATCAAAAACAAAACATTACTTGAGGACCTTTTGCATAGATGCTTGTATTGCTAAGAAATTAGGTTGTATTTTACAGCAGATCTTATTTATAGCACTTAAAGAGGATACAAAGTTCCTTATTTGCTATTTAAAGTTTTATGTAAGACATTATGTACTATTTATGTACATATTATGTAAAAATGTTGTAGTCCACGGGGGCTGGGCACGTGCATGACACAATAAGTAACAATGACTGCTACTGCTGCTATTGTTGGACAGTAATTTCTCTTCAAGGCAGTATAGCCTCTATGTTTTTGTACTTGCAGTAGCTTCAATAATATCCTCTCAAACAAGGCATGAAATGAGGTTCTGGCCTGTGTTAGAACTGCTGGCTCTGTCTGTCAGAGTTGGTGCTGATTTTACACACACTTCAGCCCTACATGCTTGTGAGTTGTACAAATTGGGTGGGAACAGTGGAAAGCCATGTTAAGAATGTCTGAAACTAACAGGAAGCTAATGCTCACCAGATTCCTCTGAACGTCTTGCTGCCAGGGTGCTGCCCCGGACTTCAGATTTAATGTTGTGGTTAGAAATGTATTTTCACTCTGTTTCCACTTTGCATGACTGTTTATATTAAGCCATGAAGTCATCAGGTCCAGACAACATGAAACCTCCCTTTTAACTGCTAACGGGTAGCGGGCGGAGGGAGGAGGAGATAGCCTCTACCTCTGGGCCCAGATCAGATCTATTGATCCACTGCTTCCTTCCTGTTCCAGATGAGGCATGAAAAAATAAACCCTCCTCTTACGGGTCCCAGACATTCCTTATGCATTTTTAATCAGTCAGGACTGTTAACATAGTGTGAGATTGAGAGATACAACATTATGTTAGTCTTCATTGTGAGGCTATTGCGGTTCATAAAAGATTCACAGTGCACATGTTAAATCTGGTTAGCAATCAGCATGCACCTATAGTCAATTGGAAGGTATATTTTCTCCCATCTGAGCGAACTGGAGAGAACGGCGTGCTAACAGTTAATACATCATCGCAGCCAGATAGGGGGATTCCCTATGGAATAGTACATTGTGGCATATGTAAAAAGTAGTTCATTCCACACTTAGCACACAGTAACGCTGGGGAGATGTTTTTTGTTAGGTTTAATGGAAATTTCTAATGGGTCCTTTCAAATCTGTCGAAATGAAATAATGGCACGAACCACCAATTCATGGAGACAGAAATAACCTCATAGTTTCATAATTTGGTTCTCCCCTCTTATTATAAAGAGACATAGTTTTCTAAGCGCAGCCTGACTCTCCTCAACCCGCCCCTCTCCCTTGGCAACACACACACACACACACACACACACACACTCAAACACGCACAAACGCATTGCACCTAATACCTAATGGGGTAGTGTTTGCTCTGCCGCGCAGAAAAATGGTACAAACCGAGCAGACAAGCAAACTCATCAGGCAGACGTGAAGGTCACCTGCCTTCTCTGCTCTGCTGTCCCACAATGGACACCTCGGAGCAGCAGACACAGGTTTCAGACTGTCCACCACAAAAGAAAGAGCGTCTAGACACAACGGTCCATAATGTTTTATATGGCCGAGACGCTGCCTGACATGCTGTACATGCTCAGATCGGTGACCGCTAGTTTATTTAGTTTTAGTTTTTATTTTGGAGCCATGGTTGTGAAAATGTCCCACCAGAACAGCATAAAATCTCAAGTGTGTGTATGTGTGTGTGTGCGCGTGTGTATTTTGGCATGCCTCCTAATGCTGGCAGTGTTGCAGATCCCCTGCTTCCCTACATAAATCCTGAATCCAGCCACCTCTTTTCTAAACCATGAAATATGTTTTCCAGCATCCAAAATTCTGCACAATAAATTTGAACAATTAAATAAATAAATAACATAAAATGCATATTCAAAGCAGTTCTCCACAACTATCTATGCATAACTATCTATACATGCTATCCTTGGCTTGATGAGTGAAGGGTTAAAAATCCGGTTCTCCATATTTTACTATGCATTTTCCCACTGAGGGGAAATATTATTGTTAAGCTTGGGGTTAAGCTTGTAGCAAGGAACACAGCGTAAATCATGGTGCTGAACACACAATCGAACATGGAAGCGCAGAAGGACAGAGGCAAGGAGCCATGCATGAAATTAGTTCATTAATCTTTCTATGATAGGCTGTCCTTGTTTGGGGCAAACTCTATCAGCTTTAAACTGAGTGCCCCTTCCTGCCTGACACATAGATTACACTGTTAGTCTGCGGCCGGGGTGTCTGGGAAATGAATGGTCATGCGAGCGGGAAAATGGGGTAGCGTGTCGCCCAAGTGTTAAGTAGTAACAACAACATGCGTGTGACACAGCTTTTGGCACAAATGAAGGTCATCAAAAACTGCGTGCATTCCAACATTAAAATGCATGATTTATACGCTGCTGTGAATAATGCAGTCGGTTTTTCCAAATGCATTTTTAAAGCACATTTCAAGGTAATTTGTTGATTTTATAATATAAACAGCCATGTTTATTAAAATCTGCAAGCTGTGCATGTCTTCATCATTTTTGGCTGTCTGCTCAAATCTTGCAACTTCAGTTAAGTGCAAACATACCTAAATCACAGCCTCTCAGCCATTAACTTAAATATTACATTTAAAATTTTAGTTACTACCTTAAGTTCTCGTAAGGCTGCTAATCAGTGTCTACTGGATGTATTTGCTGTCTTTTCCTCTAAACTGTGAAATGGTTTACCTAAATCTATTAATATTTCAACAAAAAGCTTCTCAAGAATCACTTATTTATCTGGTTATTTTGGATTGAGTATATTATATAGCATAAATTATTAATCCTGGTCTAATTTAGATTTAGTTGCATTCTTTATGTGGTAGGTTTCAGCACGTATTACATATATCATATGTTTTATGTATTTTATTACTCATCTTATGTTCTTATGTTCAAGTATGTGCATTCTTTGTGTCACCTGGCTGCGAGGCAGATTTTCTTCCTGGGAAAACAAAGTTTAGATTATTATTATTTTCATTATCGATGAATCGGCTAATTATTTCCTTGTTTAATCGATTCATCTTTTGCTCTACAGAAGGTCAGAAAATAGGGAAAAAAGTCCATCACAAGTTCCCAGAGACCAAGATGACATCTTCATGTGTCTTATTTTGTCTAACCAACAATCCAAAACTCAAAGATATTCAATTTACTACCTTAAAAGAAGAAAACCACTAAATATTCACAAGTGATGTTTTGCCATTGTGTCTTTGTCTCATAAATTGTATTTTTAAAATAGTTGCAGATTCATTTTCTGTAGAATGACTAATCGATTGACTAATTGCCTCAGTTCTTATAGAGTTAAAGCTGAAGTTTGTAATTTTTGATTTAATTGCGAAGGACAGTTTTCTGCAGTATTTGTTCTAAACGAAGCGTCCACTTACTTAGCTACCAGACCAACTCCATAGCTGCAGAAGACCATGGGATACGCTTGAAATCTCTCAGAATAAGTAAGTGGACCTTAGAATATTTACCACAAATTTGTGTCCCAACGGTTCAGTTTTCAAAACAAAATTGCCAATTTTACTTTCTTACACAATCTTTTAAGTTATTACACCTGACCAAATTAATAAGTTCCAGTACTACGTTTGCACTGCATGGCAGTATAAATATACTTTGTTTCTGCTTCTCTAACACACACACACACACACACACACACACACGGTCTCGTACACAGAACTTCCAGCATATGGCCTCTTCAATGTCACTGCCACGAGGAGAGATTGCATAGATTTCCCTCATGGATGATGTCTCCTTACCTGGAGTATCAACCCCCATCTACATACACGTCCACCACCTCCAGGAAATTGCTCTCCCTGCAAAGTCAAACACACCCCTAACTGTCTTTTAAAAAGAGACAGAAGAAGGAGGTTATGGGGGAGAAAGAATAAACGAGCAGAGACTTAAGCCGTCATTGGGAATCAGAGGGGGACTCATGAGGGACAGTTACGATATTGATTTCATAAATAAACAGAGATGGCCATCGATCCTAATGTTATTTTGCATTTCAATTACTGCCCAGAAACATAACCTTCAAACGTCTGCTTCTCCACAGTAATAACATCCACTGATAATCACAAGCGAGTCTTGTCCGCCGCAAATTGGCTTTTCTCTCTCTCTCTCTCTTTTTTTCTCCAAATGTGTAAATGACACAACTTTGCATTTGCCTAATGGTATTAGAGCATGGGCTGAATTTCAAGTGAGACTCTAGCTGATACAGTAAGCGCTTCGGTCAATTGACACAATGCAAATTAACGTGCTGAAGAGGAATTAAGTTCACAATGTGAGACCTCGTGAAGCTACGATGAGGCCCATTAAATTAAACATGCTAGCTGACCCACACTCCATGATTAGATGCACTGCTTCTTCTTCTCTCTCTCTCTCTCTCTCAAGGTGTGTGTGTGTGTGTTAATTTCATTTGATCAATAAAACAAACTCATTCTAAGAAGTCCTCTCTGCTGCTTGCATTCAGCCTGAGCATGTGAAAGCCACATTCACGCTTTGATTGAATAGCGGCTGCAAAAAAGGCTTCCATCTACATCCTGATGCATTCAGAGTCCTTGACAGGCTGCCTAAAGGATATATCTATATCAAGAGGGGGTCATGACATGTAATGAAGTTATTTCTCCTCTCACGCCGTCACACAGCACCACACTTTACCACAGAACTGGGCTGTACGTCAGTATGACACTTTGAAAACAGTGTCATGAAGAAATACAGCAGAAATAATTTTTTATTTATCTCTGAGCATTCATGGAAAAGTTCTGGAAAAATTACTTAAGCTGGTGGTAAATGAAAAGTTGGTGCGAGGCAGCATTTCCCCCCACAATGTAACACAACACAACACTGTCCCACCACCTGCTCCCTCCATCCGTCAGTGTGCTCGGCTTGGTTGGCTTCCCAGTCGATTTTACTGGTCCCATCAGCTAACTATCAACTTAAAGACAGGATGGATCACACCCCGGTGCGATGTTTTAATCATTTTCATCCATTCTGGCAGAAAAAAAACAACCGTGACCTCGTTACTTAAAGTGCAGTGATAGCTGTTTCCATGAGGTGCAGAAAGGTGTGCTGGAAGCAGCCAACTTTGTCCACTCACTTAAATGATTAATCACATTGTAAGACACTGGGCCTCACAGGAAACAAAACAACATCACCACTAATGTTACTAAGACTTAAGTGTTAAAATTATATTACTATTTTTGACATAAACAAAAATATTTTTGAAGAACAAATAGAAGTAGCACTGAGACCTGAATTCATCAGTAAGATATCAAATATTTCCTAAATCTTGATCCAGATACGCCGTGTGGCAGACACACCACCATGACATTTCCTTGTGTTCTTTGGGATCTTTTGTCGTTTTTGTTTCAACATCATTGCCGTTGCCACTTAAAACCTTCGCACAACACAACACACTGCATGTCAGTAAGCAACTCCAGCAAATACACTCATGGTCAGGGTTTTTATATTCTGCTGAAAATGAATTAAGGTAAATGTTTCCGATACTGCATATATAAAAAAAGATAAAAGGTTTGTAATATTTTAAATATCAACTGATCTCTTATTTCTAAAGTGTAAATATGCAGTCATGTTAACACTTTTGACCAGACGAATGGTTGGAGTTATTATCTATTTACTTAGATGACATTAACTTATGAAAATGTTTCTCAGATGCATTAAAAAACACTGTGTGATGTGCAGATACTAGATGATTCTCTTAACAGACACAGTCAGGTGTTTCCATGATAGGGCACCGCTAAAATTAGACCCCAGGTCAGTGTGTGATTCTTTGGTCTCATCCGCATGTGCACGCACATATTTGCATATGTGTCTATGATTGTATCTGTGTGTGTGTGTGTGTGTGCGTGCGTGTTCATGTGACCGCTTGTGCTTAGACATTCCAGTTGGTTTGCTTGTGAAGGACACCTATGGGAGCAGCAGGTGGAACGAGAGAAAATTGAACATTAACAACATTTAAACTTTAAGATGTAAATGATGCAGTTGTCAAAACTGCTATGGCTAATCACTGGGAAATAATATGGTTGACCATTTTAAAAACATTTGTTTATTAAATGTTAAGCATTTAATACAAATGGTAAACAATGAATATAGAGGAGAATCACGCCTGTATTTCATAATGAAGACATACAATTATATTATGTGCCTAAGAAAAGGAGAGTCTACCATGAAAAAAACTCTAAAAACAATTATAAGCAGATAATTTTCTCCCCAGAATTTCAAACAACTGAAAAAGTGGAGAGTACCTGAGGAGGCAGATTTTTATAGTAGATTACACAGTTTAATGGAGGCTAGTCTAGTTTTTGTTCTTTAATCCACACTGATACTTGTGGCTGCAAGTTATTTGGATTTTGGTTACACACCAATTCAAATGTAATTAAAACTGGGTAAAAAAAAAACAACAACACCAAAATGGTCCTCATGCGGATATTTTTGGAAGATAAAATCATTAATCTCAAACAATGAAACATCTTCGCATATTGTGGTATTTACATGGTATGTACAATAAAATGTTCTTTTCTTTTCTTGCGCAGAGGAAACACAATGGCATGAAACATCTCTGAACTGTGAGTCACTGAATGTTATCCTTAATAAGGGCAAAAAAAGGACAAACTATCTATATAGATAAAGTATATATGTTTATATGTACATATATATATATATTATTTCTAGCAATAATGTGTCTGATGTGCTAATACTAGTTTGTAGGTACAAGAACATATTTGCCTCTTCAGCAGAGACATGGCGTGACAGTTGGACACTGCAGTCGAGGGACCTCTCACCTCGGGCCAAGAGGTTGGTCGTCTGGCCAAAAGTCCTCATGGTTTATTAATAGTATTCCTCTAAGCATAAAGCTAACTATCTTTATGTGACATTAAAACCCAAATATTTACAGTATGGAAATACATGAGCAACTACAATTACTTCCAGGTATGACACTGTATGACTAACAATACAAAGGTGAAGACACTTTTTAGAATAATTTACTGTATTTCACATATTGATGCTCCTTTGCTAAAGAGAGTAAAGAGAGTTTCCTACAGTTATACTAAGGACACACTGTTTTATTTAAAAGCTTTATCATGGTTGGCTCTCCTTAAATAAAATAAAAAATAAATGTAGCAAGTTAAACTAACTCCCTTAGAAGATGCAGCATTAATCCGAGGAATATTTATATACGTTATAACCAGTAAGAATACGTAGTGGTGAGTTTTGTTCATGACTTCGTGGGCTTTTTGGGTGACGCCAGTGTGTCATAAAAAGGGCCGTCAAATGTGACCCAGCGGCCCTGCAGTTAACAGAGGAGGCAATCTAAAAAAGCACACATTCAGACTGTATGCATATGTTGACATATATACATGTATGCACATACATAAGCAGCTCCTGACTCGCCAACACATACACGCACATATTTTTGTGTGCGTTCATCCTCATATGCTGAGTATACATGAGGATGTTCATGTACACACATACAGTCCCACACAGCAGCACACACACACACACACACACACACACACACACGCACACACACACACACACACACACACACACACACACACACACACACTTGCTGAATTTAAGAATTGATAAATTTGGAGTGACAAAAT
>JAVQJL010054472.1:0-18337 GCA_036024295.1 Nannoperca obscura | reverse complement strand
TGATAGACAAGTCAAAAGACTTACTGTCTGTAATTTTTAGACCAGGTTTTCAAACGTTGTACAAAGATTTCCTTTTTCTGCACAGATACCAGTCATAATTAATCAAGAACCGGCATGTTGTAATTAGGATAAACCTCTAACACTGGTAGTCTTTGAAAACCTCAGTGGCTTGAATACGCCTGCACACGTACTACAGCAGTAGTGTATGTTATCTTTTGCTGGCACTGGCTTTTGTTTTCAGACGGGAAGGCTGCTCCCAAATGGCTTAGCAGTGACTGATTTGACCCAAACAGCCCGAGGAGTTTTTGGGAGTGTGTTATTGGGCTTCTGGGTATGATTTACCTCGACAGAAATAAAACATTTCGTAGTGGCAGAAACGGGGATAGAGCTATTCCAATCCTAATTACACCATACTGTACATTTTGTCACTATTAATAATTGGTAAACTTGGAATTACGTGTGGTATCATCTCTGATGCAGTGACATTATGGTTTTGGTTGAAAGGACCATTTGTCTTGCTTTTGGACGATTGTTTTATAATATTTCGTTTGTCGGTGCTGTGAAATGTGTTGGTATTCAGTTTTTCACACATTGGGAATTCTGTTTTACAATCTGTTGGAAAAAACAAACAAATACAAACTGTTGCCGGAAACAGCAGAAGGTGCAAACTCACAAAGAAGTCCTCATTTTTGTGGTTGTGGTTTTTCGTATATATATTGAGTGTGCCGACTGTTTTATGGCAGATCGCAGTATTTACAACTACACACACACACCTCTCAGTTTAATGGTAGATTTGAAATATTGTTTTGATGGGAGAAAAAACAGCTGTCATTAGCTGCCAAATGCTAGACTCTTTTCAACTGGACTGTTTAGTTACAGGTAAGCTTTTGCTGCTTATTACAAATTGCCTTCTGTAAAGCTGCACTAATCAATGCTTTCATATTAACGCCTGCTATGTGCACTGTGAAAGGGTTCGCTCATATTGACGAGAGAATTCTGACCAGACTATACAGATCCACTCAGCTCTATGGAGTTGGCAGCCAGACATAGGTAGCGGCTAGCTGGTGAACACAGTGGAGCTTTAAGCAGCTAAATAGCCAGATATTTCCCTCCAGAAGTTGGTGGACGATCCAAAAACAGAGCTTGTAGGAAAGTAAAAATTGGACTTGCACTCATCAGTGAGTAGACAAGGGAACCATTAATCGTTTCCTGTAATGTGGCAAAAACAAATGCTGAGGTTAACGAGGAGGTGCCTGTGAGCTTTAACAGCTTTTTTTTTTTTTTTTTAAAGCTTTGACAAACTCCCTTCACTAGTATCCACTGCTCTTGACTTTGAGCTTTTATACAGGAGTTTTTAAATCAGGTGTGATTCTGTGGAAACTTTACTCCCATGTCACGTAGGAGAAACGCTGCAATCCCAGCACCTGAAACGCACTTCCAGTTAAATCATGATAAAAACATTAACGCCGAATGCCGTGTCCACCTTGATTCCCCTGCAGACCTGTACTACGGTGGAGAGGCGTTCTCAGTGGAGCAGCCGCAGGCCTTCACATGTCCCTACTGTGGCAGGATGGGCTACACGGAGATCTCCCTGCAGGAGCACGTGGCTGCAGAGCACACAGAGACCTCCACAGAAGTAGTAAGTTGGCGCTGAAGCTTCACGTAGAGCCGTCGGTGAAACTGTGACTCGACGTTTGCGCCCGGAAACGTTTACACTTGTTGTTTTTATTTTTTCTTCGCGCGCCTCAGAATGTTTTCTCAATGGGGAAACCTGAATCGGTGTCTGAGAATGTCCCTCACGTCAGAGGGCCCTGTAGGTTTTGAAAGTTCGTTGCAGTATGTTTACATCGTATGCCTTTCTTCACAGTAGCTACGTTTACATGGTTAAAATCAGAATACAAATCGAAACAGACTGGCCTGATCACATTTTTGGGTTGAGAGGGGTGGTGTAAACCTTTTTTAATAATCCATCCAATAGGAAAATATGAGCACCTAATAACTACGTTAATGTGTAATTTGATTGTTTCTCTATTTGGAATAAATATATATTCTTTTTCTTTGTTTGCCCCACTTTGAGTAACATTAAGTTTTCGTGAGACAGAAACAAAGCGCTAGCAAAACAAGACGTGTCTGTGGCTGATACAACTTTTTTGTTAGAGACCTTTTTTAAAGACACACACACACACACACACACACTTAAGTTGGAATCTAATCCGAATAAATTCAGTATGGTTGAAGAAATACTGTCCGTGTAACTGCAGCTACTGTCGCAGTCGAAGCCCAAGTTCTGATGTCAGCCTCTGACTCTGCAAGACAAACTGAATCGCAAGTGATGTCCGGACTGTGCAGCTCTATTTATAGATGCTCACTGTTTTTCTTCCGACAGCAAGAAAACATTGGTTTGAACTGCTGAGGAATCCTTTAAAGGATGTGAGCCCCATGTACCGTACCGTTTACTTAACCCCTGAACTTTTTTTCCCCCCATCGCAAGACATTTATTTTAGATTTTTTAGATCATTGATTTTTCTTTTTGGTTTGATTCTTCTGCCCTCTCAATAACCTCTGGTTTCCGTTCGCTTTAGAGCCGTACGAAAATCACTGCACCAGTTTTTGACCCTCTAGAGATTATTATATATTTTTTTATATATATACCATTTGTATAGTTCATATATTCACCTATCCTCATTGTTTGTTCAAGAGGAGCCGGCGCTAACCGGCGGATGTCGAATGTCAAGTGATATTAACCTTCTCTCTCTCTCCCTCCCCCCCCCGCCCTCCAGATCTGCCCCATATGTGCGGCGCTGCCAGGCGGCGACCCGAATCACGTGACCGACGACTTCGCTGCTCATCTCACACTCGAACACCGAGCGCCCAGAGACTTGATATCCTTTTCAGTCCCCTTCTGACGCCGCTCGAAACAGAAGTGACGCAGTCTGCGTCGTCCAGATTGTTTTGTGATTGTAAAGGGAGGCGTCTGTTCACCGAAACTGACATTTGTTGACATTTTGCTAATAACGTTAAAGCCTCCTGCGGTTGCGTTCCAAATCACCCTGGTGGATGAACGCATGAATGGGGTAAGACTGTGTGCAGTAATGATTTCGTGGTTTGGTGATTAGAGGAGGAAAGGCAGAGCGGAGGCCACGCTGTCCTTATTCTCCTCCTTTTTAAGGTGGTAAATGAAGTGCATTATGAAGTGTGCTGCAGATCAAATGCACTTCAGTGTTACTGGGCCACACCCGACCTGTTATCAGCACCGAGCAGACGTTTTGACTCCCAGTGGCATTGCGGTTTTGGATGTTTTTTTTTAGGAATGTACCAATCCAGTCTGGATCAGTATTGAAGTTGATACTTGCAGGGTTCGTACAAAGTCTTTGAAAGTTTAGAAAATGCTTAATTTTAAACCATTACGTTTTCAAGATTAAGAATGTGCTTGAATTCTTGAGTCAACTCAAGCAGAGGATAATTTTGTAATGGACAAAAAAATGTCGAGGTGTGTTCTTGTCTTATCTGTTACTTGATTATTGTGGAATCTCATTAGACCTCGAGGCTCTGCTCAAATGTGCACTCATGCCCTTCTGAGGTTGGAAACGCAGTCCATGTAGGAATTAAGCAGCATTCTTGTGTAGACTCTCTGTTGTTCAGGAGATGTAACATCTTCCATTTTAATGACAGCATCTGCGTTTGCCCGTCAGGAACCAGCTGAAATACTCGGGGATAGACTCTGAGGCCTGACGACAGCAGCCTCGCAGTCTATTTATAGAGCGCTTTGAATAAGTGGAGAAAACAAAAGATGCAAAACTCCAGCGAAACGAAGCAGACAGAACAAACGCATCTTAAGCTCCACAAAATTGGGCCGTAGCTTTTGTTTGCGGGCGCAGAAAACACGTTCAGAAGACCCGAGCGTAACGAGCACCCGGAGGAGTGACAGTTACTCTGCTGAAACTACAAGCTGATTCATAATTGTCAACAATTTGGATCAGATTGGATGGAATTAATTCATTTAGCAAGCAAAACTTACAAATATGCTGATTCTAGCTTCTCAAATGTGACAGTGTTTCTGATTGATTGAGATATATTTAGTTATTTTTTTGAGGGGGTTTTGGATAATAATGAACATTCTGATGAGCTGTAGCACCGTCACTCTCCTGAGGTGTTCCTTAACGGCGAGCTCCACGATGAGTCCAGCGGCGTGCGGCACGTGAGACGGATGTTTCACCCCGGCCGCGGGCTGGGGGGTCCACGAGCCCGGAGGTCCAACATGCACTTCACCAGCAGCACTACGGGGGGGCTCTCCACCAGTCAGAGCTCCTCGCAGAGCTCCAACTACAGCAGAGAGGCCATGGACCCCATAGCAGGTCAGACACACACACACACACAGACACACACACACACAGGGACGTGGTAAACCTGTGCAGCCGCGTTCCGTACAGGAAGAAGACGCAGCTGTGCAGCTCGATGTAGGTCAGACCAGAATAAACAGTTTCTATTGGTACAGTCAGGCAGAGTACAATTATTTTCTTGTTGTTCATACGTGATTCAGTGTCACCCGGCTGCAGCTGCAGCAGGTCACACACACAAAACACAGGCGCTCGGTACTAAATCAGACATGTGGCGTTTATCCAGTTTTAATCTGGTCCAGGGCCCGGCCTTCGCCACGTCAGCTCCAGCTGTGACATAACGAGGATCCCCCTCGTGCTCCACAAACCGGCCGCCAGCCCTCCTCCCTAATGGCCCGCTACACCCGCCGGGCCACCGACCCGACCGCTCGAGTACAGAACCCGCCCCTGCTTCTCATCGCCGTTGTCTCATGCTGCGTCCGTGGATCCGAGGCCGCACAGAGGCCCGGCTGCATCGTTCTGCCGTTAGTTCGGTGACACTACAGCTCACAAATGCTGCTTTTTAGGCATAAAACCATGTGACCTGGCGTACCGGCTTTCTGATAGGCCGCTGTTCTTTGTACTAAGCAGTGTTAATGGTTGGGGTGGAGGTGGTGGCGGTTGGTAGCACAGGACCAAGCCGACCAACTCATCGCTCCTTGTTGCTGACGTTAACCCCGCGTCTTGCCATCCCGTTCCTCCCAGAGCTCCTGTCCCAGCTGTCGGGGGTGCGGCGTTCGGCGGGGGGGCAGCTCAGCTCGGGCCCCTCGGCCTCTCAGCTCCAACAGCTCCAGATGCAACTCCAGCTGGAGCGGCAGCAGGCCCAGGCGGCGCGGCAGCAGCTGGAGACGGCCCGAAACGCCACCCGGGGCGGCGGCCGAGCCAACGCAATCCTCAACACCAATTCAGCCGCCGCGAACCCCAACCTCAGCACCAACCACAACACCAACCCCAGTCCCAACCCAGGTCCACCCGAGTCCAACACACAGCATCCGGCACATAGCTCCCAGTTTCTACTCAGCAGGTGGGGCCGTCGCTCTTCTTCATTCCATTTGCTTTAAATGTCTCTGAAGCCTCCAATCAAAGATGTTTTCTTTTTGCTTATTGTTACCTCGGTAACGGGTAGCAGATCCACTCATAAAACCAAATCTCCGCAGGATAACTTTTAAAATCTTTAAGTGTGATGTGGAGACCTCCAGTTAAACTTTTCAAATGAACAAAACGATCAAAGATCCTCCTGCTGTCTTCCTCTCATTACCATCCCCTCTGTCCCGCAGGCTGAGCGAACCGCGGCTGTCCGAGGCCGAGCGGCAGGCGTGCGAGGCCCAGTGGGCCGACCGGAGCCTGTTCGTGACGGAGCTGCTGCTGTCCACGCTGCTGCCCGACGAGGACGCCTCGGCCTCCTCCTCCGAGGACGAGGACGACTGTCGCGGGCCGCTGCGGAATTTCGCCGACTTCGAGGCCATGGGCTGCGTCGAGGTCATGACCCTGGACGTGGCGCTGGAGAACCTCAACCTCAAGGAGACGACCCCGGCCACCAAGACGACAAAAACGACGACTAAAGCGGCGCCGGCGAAGAAAGAGCCCCCCGCGCCGCCCCTTTGATGACATGGCCGCTCCCGCCCCTCAAACCACCATTGTAACCGGCTGACTGTGGGGTCAGTCCAACTGCCAATGGATGACAAAAAAAAAAAAGACTGCAGTTTTTTTTTTTTGGCTTTGTTTTTATTTTATTTTTCTCAGTGATTGTCATTTCAGCTGTCGCTCCCGACTCAACCCCCCCCCCGTTTATTACGTTGTGTACATTGAATAAAAGTAGTGAGACGAGAGAATGTGAAAGCAAGGAAGCGTGGTGGGTGCGTGAGAGAAAGGAAAAATAACTATATAAATATATTATAGAAAAATCTATATGAACGTCGATAATCAATTCCACATAACCCGCGTTTCCTCCCGCAGACGAGCAAAAGCGTAGTTAGTCGTCACGGAGACGAACGCGTCACACTCACCCAGGGGAGAGGAGGCCCGACGGAAACCTCTCCGATTTAAAAACTGCTGCTGTGTATTTATAGTTATTAATAATACGTAAAAAAAAAAGTGCTTGGATGGTTTACCACAACTTAAGCATGAGCTTAAATCACCACGTGCCCATTTTGAACTGCACAGTCACGAGACGGGGGAGGTCTCTCTCTTCTTGTTCCGACACCTGAGCAACTGTACATGAACGGTGCCGAGTGCCACATCACTGGCATTTCTGCACACGCACACAAACACACACACACACAGACTGATGGCCACGTTTGGTTACATACATGTCCAGTCTAAACCCCCGCCCTCCCTCCCCTCCCCTTGTGTGACATCACCTTTTTTGGGTCATGTGACCTTGCTTTATATCGACTGTGGGCACTTTGGTTTTGAATCGCATATCCAGTGTCCATTTGTGTACACTACAGAAGCTCTACATGAAGGCGTTGCGCAGCCCGGAGGCAGACGGAGATGAAACCATCTCTTCGGTTCGACCATTTTCAGGCCTTTTTCTAATATGGAAGAAACACGACACATACGGTTGTTTTTGTTCGTTTTTCCTGTTGTTTTTGTTTTCCTCTCGCTCTTTTTTTGTTTTTTTTCTGGAAAAGACCAGATGCTACTCTCTCAAGTTCCCCATGATCTGAGAGGAATCTTCTCTCCATCACCCGTGAATGCAAAGATTACTTATCATGCGGCTCGAAGGAGAGAATCCTGTATTGCTCTTTCCATTCATTTCTCTCAGTCAAAAAGATCTTTGTACACCTCCACTGCTACCTGAAGAAATGCAATGTATGTTTTTGGCTCGGCGAACAAGCCAAATCACAGGGTAAACCTTTCAGTTTGGAGGACAATAAAAAAAAGTTTTGGATGGAAATGAACTAACCCAATCCCGCTCTGGTTTGTGTTTTTCTTTGTTTTTTTTCTTTTCTCCGTTGCTAACTTCTTGGTGAGCATGTACACAGCATATGGTAAACAAACCCAATAATAAACACCTATCTTACAGGTCAAATTCAATCTCAATTAGTCTTGTCATGTCCTCATTCACAGCAGCAGTGCAACATCACATCAACATGCCAGACTCAATTAGGTAAAGGTGATGTTTTGGACTGAAATTCAAAAAATAAAGGAGTATAGTCGGTATATCTCACTGAATATTTAGTCATTTATGTAAATCAGATTCAAGTGGACACAGACAAGAATAATATCCTTATGTCTGGAATAAGAAGACGTGTCTTTGCTTCTGAGGATGAAAGTGATTTATCTGGATAATGCAAATGACGGACTACAATTGTCATCTCATAAATATCCCATAATTCAGAACAGTGGCGTTACTGCTTTATGCAAAGACGGTTGAAAATGAAACAATTTGATTGGCTGCACGAAAACAAACACCACGTCCATGTAGACGCAGACTTGGATGGATATTTCGATTTTAACCCGAGAACGTGCATGCTTGCTGAAGGAAGTGATTCGAAAATCACTCCCACAAGGTTGTGAATGTCACTCAAACAGAAGGGACATAACTACATTTTCAAATAACGTAAACCAGAAACAGCTGTTTGTAATCAGCTGGCAACACACCAGCTTCTCCCTGTCTCAAATGTTCATTCACATCTTTGGGTTTTTTTTAAAGTCACTTAGCCTCGAGCTGGGGGTTAAGTGGACTTGTAGCCGGATCCATGATGAGACTTTCAATAGTGTGCAGGAACCAGACTTCATCCCAGACGGAGGGCTTTCTGTTGTCAATTAAGTCCAAACACAAGAACCACAAATAAAATAACTCAACACGAACAAATACCGTTCACAAACCACGAGCAACGTCCCGGTCCCGTAGGCCCTGCAGGGAGGTCGTGGTTTTCCATTTCTCGTTGGTTCCCGGTGTAACCAACATGAAATGGAAAGCGTTATCCCGCTTGAATGTCGTCGCTTACTGTGCGCCAACATCCAACCAGCATTGTTCCGCGTTGCTGCAGAGACGTCTCCAACGAAGCAGCGCTGGGAACTTAAAGGCGCTCCCTGCGCCAAGTCCCCGACTTATCATCGGAGCTCCAAACCCCCTAAATAACAGCACCCTGAGAAGATGTGGCAGATTAACGCCCTCTTTAAAGAGGGAGGTTGCTGTAGGAAACCACATGCATGCAAAGTGTGTGTGTGTGTGTGTGTGTGGGGGGGGGGGAGCAAGAGACAAGCACGACATTAAATGTTGTCGGGAACAGCAATATATTACAGCTACAGTTGTAAAACCAGAAATAAAGTTAATAGTATGTGTCTTATAAAACTACACAGGTTATAAAACCACTAAGAGTCAATATTTCAGTGACAAAATACAAAAGAGCGTCGTCGTTAATTGAAGTTGTTGTTAAAGTAAACCTGTAGCTCGGTGAGGGAACAGATATATAGTGAGTTTGGTTAATTATTTTGGGTTCAACAAGGTTTTTTTTTTAATATTATATATACACACACACACACACACACAATCCCAGACAGGTGCCGCCCCACGGCGCTTCACGTGCGAGTTTCGTATCTGGGAGTTAAATCAATTCTGCGCGAGAGTTTAAAATGAATCATTTTGATCGGGATTTTTAAAAGTATTGTTCAGGTTATTTCAAAAACAGTCAATAAGTGAGGTGACGACTCCAGGCAGAGGTGCAGAGATGCACTTCCCTGCACCAATCGAGATCCTGCAGCTTTTGAATAAGACGTGTTGGATTGTTGCTTATTTTGATATAAATATTTAATGTTAGAGAAATACTTTAGATTTAAAACCAGGTTTTAAAGGATCTAACATCTTACGAGCATTACTGCTGTAATATTTACCATGCAGCCTTTAAAATACAAAAAGCACGTCTTAGACAAAGTAGTAGTTCGGCACACAAATGATTGAACACTCTTAACCTTTGATCACCTGAAAAGACACGAGAACATACAATATTGATAAAAGGCTAAATTAAATCATCTTGCTGCACCTGTACATTGTGTTCACAAGGATGTAATGAAGCAATAAAATGGTATTTTACCTCCTGAAGGATACGGAAAAACGTTTCCACCTTGCAGCAAGCATCGAGTCCACAGCTCACACACATCTTTCCAAAAAATAAGACACAACTCAGTGGAACTTAGGTAGTACTCTTTGTAATTTTAATTCCCATAATTTAGTTTAAATGCAGACATTGTTTTTCCACTAAAATCTTAAATAAAACATTACAGTACGATATATGCAAATCAGAAGAGCTTTAAGATTGTGTAGAAGCAGGCTACAGTTTCCTTTAGATTTTTTATTCATTTGTTTTTTGGATTTTTTTTTTTACTTTTGAGGGACTGGACAGTTAAATAGCAGTAAACAGTAAAAAGACAACACAAAGCTGTAAAGCCTGCAGGCCAGCCAAGGAGCACATTCTATTATTACAAAACAGACCAGAAAACTAGAGACAGCATGGCACATCCAGATGAAGGTCTGAACTGATGCCCCTCCACCTCTGTGAGGCGGTGCTAGTTCCATACAAACAGGAGAGGGCGCTATTACACCAGGGCAGGTGGAGCTACACGACCACAGAGCGACAGCAATGTAGTGGCACCTTCACGAGAGACGGCATGTATTGCACAGTCAGGGAGAAAGAAATGGCACGTTCCGTTTCTCTAGTTTCTCTCCACGAAAACAAGAAAAAAAGGCTGTAAGAGTGAAATAGTAGCACAGTAACTCCCTAAATGGCAATTACACCTTGCATTGATTTCTACTGATGGGTTGAAGCGGACTGGTCTAAAATGCTTTCCCTCACTACGGGGAGGGGAAAGCGTAAGACTGCGCCGTTTAGTGGCTGCGTTCATACCTAAATCAAACCAGCGCACATTTTACCTGCACAATCATTGTCATTTTTGTCTCTCAGGATTCAATAGGAATTAAAAAATGCATGTAAATGTACATTTTAGTTGAGTAAAGTTCCCTCTGTAATTGGTGCGAAAATTTAAAGGCCCTCAAAAATATATTTTGTCAATCGGCCTCTTGCCGTAAACGATGTGCGTCCCACTTAAACTCAACTTGATGCCAAAGTTACAACAACTTGGGTCATTTCACGTGAGAGATTCCAGTATTTTGGTTTTTGTCTGTGCTCTCCACACTGGTCTGAAGTGGGCGGGGCTCTGATGGGAAAAGGTGATGCCACACATTTATCCAATCAGAGTTCAGTAACATTTGAATCAAGGGATCAATAGTTTTGCTAATGAGTTTTCAGATGTTAAACTCTTAATACCTTCAGGTATCTTTTTATTTTAACCAAAACTTTAAATTTTAATTGTTGCCTTTTAGTCAATATCAAATGTTACAGAAATACAATTTTAAAGTTTTAAGAGGCTTTAATATATTGCTTTTAATCTCTACCATGTAGCATTAGTGGGGTTTAAATCAAATTTGACATGAGAGTTCAAGCCACTGCTATCGGGTATGTTGAACGCTGCCACCAGACGACGAATTTCACTTCCCCTCCCAATCTTGAGCAGTGCATCCCTTTTGGCCTATCAGGACTGAGAATGCATGGAAAAACAAAATGCGAGTTACGAGCGTGAGTCACAAAGGAGGGCCTGCAGAGCGCGGCGATGCACAGCACAAACCACGTGGGACCTCAGCTCATCTGCAGACAAACCTCAATCCAACATGAGGAAAGTGGGGTCGCTCTCATTTCAGTGACTTAATTACTCATGGTGGCTGTATTCGTTACATGCAAACAAAATAATCGTTGCTTAATCTTGGATAAATAACAAGGTGCTTCATTGTTTTTGTCTAGTATAGTAGTACATGCCTATTTATTTGAGCTCTTCTGAAGACAGATGGAAAACCATACGTCAAAAACACACTGCGAATTGAAAGCTAGCAGAACAGAAGCTAACCTGGAAGTTCAGTTAGCTTAGCTTAGCATTTTCATATGTTTACTACTGTAAAGTTAGTGAGAGTGAGAGATTTGAAGTTTACAGCGATTGCTGCGCAAGAGGCGTGGACTGCGTTGACCTTCGCCCATTAGAGAGAGAATGTAACTGTTGCAAGAATTAAAACAAAATCTGACTTTTACAAATGAAAAGTTGAGTTTATTAAACTCTTTCACCGAGTGGCTCTGCTGCGACAGTCCTGCTTGGTCTGATATGTGCAGTAGCTTGTGACGGCAAACTTTGGACTGAGATATATAGACATTACTTAGACTCTTCTCTTCTTGTGCTGCTGTTACAGTACGATTTAGCGCATGTAGCATTATCTGGAAGTTAGCAGTTACCCTGGCTCGCTTTAAAGACAAAGAACCATCCGATCTTCTACAAGCTGTAGATCTTTCATGTTTTGGTCAAACAAGGCCAGACCTCTTGTGCATCATTTCTTTTTAAACTGTACTTCCTCTCGGCACCTTTATTATTCTGGGGTACAGACAGAATGTGAATGTGAACGCGCCAGCTCTGTGCAGCCCCCCCCCCCCTGTGAAACACACAGCCTGTGGAAGAGTAAAACGGTGTGAGCTTCAAGAGTAGTTACCTGCCAAAACAAGGAAACATATGTCCAGTTATCGGGTACCTGGTTTAAGATTTAATTCTCTCGGCTACGGAGACTTGGCCTTCAGTGAGTGGTCGTCCTGGTTTTAGCAAGACGCGGTCCTGCTCTCACGGCTCACGATCAAAGCAGCAGGGAAACAAAATTACAAAGTGTTTTCATCTAAAAATTCAAAAATAAAAATGGTAATTTCAAAATCTGATCTATTGGCAACCAACACATCAGTCTACGTTAGAAGAACACAGCGGGCTTAGGGGAAGCGTGGCACATGGCACCAGCCAGACCCTCCGCAATAAGACCGACTGATCTTAGAACAGCTTTTCCCCGTTTTCCAGTTTCCCCATCAACCCCACAGTGTGTCCTCCGAAGCGTCT
Organism: Nannoperca obscura; assembly: GCA_036024295.1. Taxonomy (NCBI): domain Eukaryota; kingdom Metazoa; phylum Chordata; class Actinopteri; order Centrarchiformes; family Percichthyidae; genus Nannoperca; species Nannoperca obscura. The sequence goes on along the minus strand of JAVQJL010054472.1, from coordinate 6,038 downwards.
GGAAGCTCGCCCAGGTTAAAACTCAGATATGGTAGAAAAATATATAGTCTTGATGAAATTTCTCTAGTCATTCTCTTCATTGCTGAATTGCACCCATACATGTACTGTTATCGCGTTAGCAGTGTAAAGTGACGGGGGGGTCAGGATTAGCACTACTGCTACAACAACGGGGGGAAAAAAACAAACAAATCATCGCGCATACGGTTGCTCTCGCTCTCTTTCTCTAGACACTTCAGGTTATTTTTCTTTTTTACTTGCACTTTAAAAGTCATGGTTAATATGTTGTCTTTCATTGGCATCATTAGGCAACTGTTTTTTTCTTCTTCCAGATACTCTACAATATGGTTACTATGTAAACACCACAGTACTTAATAAGTTTTACTGTATCTGCACAAAAGTAAAACACAATGTTACAAGGCAAGTGGCTACTTAAGCATAGATTTGTTCAGAAGAAAAAAAATTTGAAATTAGGAACCACCACAGAAAAAAAACAAAAGAACTTGCAACACCTGGCATCGAGTTTGTTCAAATAAAAAAAGCTTTAGACTTTGTTCATCTACAGGTCAGGTGACCCTGTTAAAAAGCTGGTGATGATCATTACTACCCCCCCCCCCCCCACAGATACCTTCTCATTCAGACATAATGATCATTAGACAAAAGTCTCGAGACATTTTGGTGCCATGAGCGACCTCGAACCCCCCAACGGCCCTGATTCAGCCCTAAACTCCACCCTGTGACCTCTGCCTGACCTTTAGCACTTGGATTTAAACACAGGTGATCGACAGACACTTCAAACACCACCAGCCTGTAGGAGCTACACACGTGGCTGGGGTTGAAACCCCTTTTTCTTCCCACCTCTGCATAACTGGCTGAGTTATAACACAACAGTTAGTGTTTGATATATTGATATGACAAATAAATCGCTCTCCGACGTGACGAGGCTTTGACTTTTGGAGGCATCTTGAGAGCCACGCGTCAGACTTGTCACGTGAGAGGTAAGAGGCGGAGGTTCAGGGCTACTGACACTGAGGACCTTTAAATGTGACCGGCGAACGAGGGTGGGAGATGTGAAATGACCCGAACGTGGACAGCGTAGGTCGATCGTTGGCAGGGAGCCTTCGATGCGAGGAAATGACTCCGGTTACTGAGCGCTTTGAAAACAAAAAGGCATATGGATGAAGATATGTGACATGTTTTTGGGACGGTAGTGTTTTTTTTTTTTTTTGGGAATCTCTCTTCAGTTTCAGTGTTTTGGCTTCTGCACTCAAAAAAAAAAGTATACTCCCTCGAATATCGCCATCTGAAAACCGCCTAAACATTTTCCCAACGAGGAAACGAACTTTCCGCCGATGCTGTTGAATTTACGGATACGATCACGTCAGAAGGGACGGAACACATCCCGCTTTCTCTGCTGTGAGCGGGTTCGATTCCTCACTTCACTTCAGTTTAAATACTGGTTTCCAAATCAATATACTGCTGCCAACCTCTGAAAAACAGCAGCGGTCAAGTGTGTGTGTGTGTGTGTGTGTGTGTGTGTGTGTGTGTGTACTCTATGAGCCTCTGGGATGAAACACTCTATAATATGACATCATGAAGAGGTGAAAAGACCCCCCACCTCCCCTTCTGACATTAAAAACAAATCATGATCCCCCCCCAAACTCTTTAAGGACAGTATTTACAGTACAAATTACAGTATAATACATCATTAAAAAATATGAGATCCATCTCTAAAAACAAACAGGAGCTCTGGACAAAACAAAAAAATCAACTCATTAGCAAATCAGGGTTCTATGGTATCATGTGAAATAAAATAAAAAAAGCAGAGTGACAGTCCCACCCCCTCCCCCCTCCCTCGAGGCGTCCTTTCCGTTTGGCCCTAGTTGTACCTGGCTGGCATGTTAGAAGGGAGATGATGGACGGGTTGGTTGACCACACGCACATCTTTTCGTCTTTTCTAACTTCAAAGCAAGCCGCAATACAACAAATCACACTCAATCCAATATGACAATATGTACAGGGTTGTTTTGTCTCTTTCTGGCATTTTGGAACAATAATAATAAGCACTTGATCGACTATGCTACCTGGGACTGCAGGCAGAATGATATAGTTTTACTGCAAGCATGTTTGTCAGTTTAGGTGTGCAGAATTAATCATTTGGTTATTTTTGTTGTGTGCCGTCTCATTGTTGTTTTGTTTTTTAAAATGAAGACAGAAAACATCCGCCGAGGTTTCTCAAACCACCGTGACTCTTGTTAAAAGTGAATGGAAGTCTCAGTACAGCAGGCTGAAGGGTACGGTGAACACGCCGGTTAAACACCTTCCTATGCGCCCCGAATGAGAATAAATAAGAACCGATCAGAAACGAATGAGTCAAAAGGATCTCTGGACTGCGGAGCCAGGCCGCATGTGAACCAACTGTCCTCACATCCACAGTACAACCACGTCCATCTGTAAAGCTCTGCAGCTTCCTCTCTCTCTTCCTTCTCTTCCCCTTTTCCCTCTCTCCATTTCCTTCTTCTTTATTTGTACACCAGACACAGCTATCAATTTTTATAACCCCCCCTCCCCCCTCTGACTCTCCCCTCCTCCTCTGTTCTCCCTCCCAGCGCTGCGCCCTCAGACGAAGGGCAGGATGCCGTAGACGAACAGGGCCATGATGGCGGCGCTGAACAGGCCGGCCACGGGCACTGTGACGAACCACGCCAGGAAGATGTTCCTGAAGAGGCGCCAGTCCACCGCTTTCTGGGAGCGGATCCAACCCACGGCCACGACTGAGCCCACCTGTGAGGTTCGCAGCCGGGAGGGAAGAAAGAAAACTATCAGCAGCAGCACGGGCAGACATGTTTAAAGAGACAAAGTCTCAAGACGCGGTGAAGAGCTGCAGGTTATTCAGGCTTCCGTTATGATGGAGGGTTATCAAGAGAACATTTTACTGTATGCTTAGTCATTATTTGTCCATCTATCATTAAAGCTAATGGACTTGACAGCTGATAAATGTGGGACTGGCGGTCTTTAACACAATAATTATCAGTGGTGGGACTCAGATCCTTTACATAGAGTTAAAGTAGCAATTAACAGTTCCAATTAACTCTGTTCCAAGTACTTCATTCAAAATCTACTAAAAGTACAGAAGCATTATCAGCAAATGTACTTAAGAGCAAATACCCATACTACTTATTTTCAGTGTTGAGATATAGAAATATATGTAACAATTTAATATATTTTGGTACTCTTATCTATAGAAATCATCACATCTAATACGATGATCACGTGTCAAATTTTTCAAAGTAACTTCAGCTGTCAGATAAAGAAAATGAACAATATTTCCTTCTGAAATGAAGTAGAGTAGAAGTATAAAGTAGCAGAAAAAGGAAATAAAGTTCAAGTCATTCTACTTAAGTACTTAGTTGCATTCCACCACTGGTAATAGTTGAGCAGACCAAAGGGATACGCAGGCGAGTGAACAGCCTGTACACAGCCTTCAGCTCTTCAAGGCCGGCTTGATCCACACGTCTGTTAGTTAGAACGAGCCGATTGTAAAAGTTAATACTTCCTAAATAAAAATTTCTGGGGTGTGGAAGTCTGAAATCAGCAGCACTAATCCATCAAAAATCTGATGTTTTCCTATTTATTGGGCTTTAAAGAAAAAAGAAAAAAGAAAATTTTGAAGGATTTTGTTTTAGTGGAGTTTTCTCAGCTAATTAATTCTGCTCATGTCAGACGTCCACCAATGAACTCTTCACTCACCTTTACTTCCAAGTAATCAAATCAGAGTGGCACTGAATGAATACATATTTTGGAAAAGACGTTTCTCCTCTGTTAAACTGCGCCTGCTCTTATACGGCCAGAGAAACGCGAGACACCTTCTGTAACACTCGACTAAATGTGGAAGGTCAAGTCAACAGACACCAGTCGTGTTCGTAGTCCATAGGTGGCTTAAAGTTACACAAGTGCTCGACCACATACAAATATCTTTAGGGAAGGAGTTGGTCAAGCAGGCTGACTGTCCACAGATTCTCCTTCAAAGGCCTGTGTGGAACAGTATCCAAACTATATCTTTGTGGTCAAGATGCCGGATTACGGCCAATTGTAGTATTTTCGGTATGCAGCAGCGAAGTCTGACCTCTGCCTGAAGTGTTTGTGCTGCTGAATGCCTTTAGAGCTTTTGAAACAAGTCATTGTACATAATCGCACCATTAGTGCCCCGCACGCCAGGGCTGGGCATCAATTCAGTTTGATCTGCACATAAGTAAATAAGCCAAACACAAAGAAAATGGCCACTCTGAACTGAGACCAAACTAAATGGATGCCCATCGCGGCTCATACACACTCGCACTCTGCCTCACAGCCCTCTGGGAGATGTTTACAGATGTTGTTGGCTACTTTCTGAAAACTTCAGTGTTACTTATAATTTAAAAAAAAGCCTTTAAATGAAAAAAAAACAACAACAATCTATTAATATCTTTAAAATACAGATTTTGTCACAACATCTGTGGATCCCCTCGGACACAATCAATCACCACAATAATATACCTCTAACAATCAGTAGATTTAGCATTTTGGCATAGCAGTTAATAATCTTTTATAGGTTTTAGGGAAGGAACAAGGGTATTTAAAAATGAAAATGGAAAAAACGGATGGCAATGTTGTGTTTAAACAAATTGATCATCAGCAATTAAATACCAGTTTTGAGTCTTGTGCAGTTTCCCTTCAGCAGACATTTTTGAAGTTTTATCTAAATCATAAACACATGGTTGTTGTTTTTTTTAAGTTGTATGTTACTTTCAGATTTTTACAGATGCAGTTTCTTGTGCAGTAAAATCGTATCGCTTGTTTTGACTTGTGCCACTCACGTGATTTAATATGATCAATAAGATGCATCTCAATTCATAATAGGTAAAAAGTTGACGAGGTTGCACAATTAAAAAGGAACAGTTCAACATTTTGGAAAATACTTTTTGCTGGAAAGTTAGATGAGAAGATCGGTACAACTCTCATGGCTGTCTGCTACAGCTAGTAGCCACGTAGCTTAGCATAAAGACTGTAAACAAGAGGAAAGGACTAGCCTGGCTCTGTTATACAAAATCTGCCTTCCAGCACGTCTAAACCTATGGGGCCGCATGCCTGGGTGCAGTAACTTCCACTGGTTGCTTGTTTGGCCCGTAAAACAGCAGAGATGTTTTTAATAACATTTTCTGTTAGTATAAAAGAAACCAGAAAGTGGCTAGCCATTTCCCTCCGTATCCAGTCTTTGTGCTAAGCTATGCTAACTGGCACCTGGCTGTAGCTTCATATTTAAAAACAGACCGACATGACATCTTCTTATTTAACGCTCCACACGAAGCGCCAGCTCAGGTTTGAGCTTACCCTAATCTAAATTCTGATCCTTCGAAAACATTAAATCGACAAAAAAATTGGATACTAATCTAATTAATAAAAGAAGGTGTTGATTAAAATCTGGCTACAAGGAAAAACAAAACTGAAACAGAAATATCTTGTAAATATCAGATAAAACATCTCAGGATGATACTTGCTCATGAATTTCTCTGCTTTCAGAAACGTGTCATACGTTGTTTTAAATCTTATAATCTTTCATCGTATTTCATCACATTTTTCGTACAAAGCTCCTCTTTAAAGGCAAACTTAAAAAGGGGTTTCTGCTGCAGGAAAACTGCAGGAAAGGTCAAAACAGCAACTTCGGGAGTTGTGATTGGCTCTGGCGATTGATAGCTACAGGTGAAGCGATGAAGAGGAGCCCTGAGAGGGCTCTCTAGCACGGCTTCACTACCAATTACTCCAATACCTTGCAGTGGGTGGAGCTTATTGGGATGCCCACATTTGATGCAACAAGCACCGTTAGCGCACTCATTACTTCAATGCAAAATCCGCTGTGAAGACAGATGAGTGGAGAGAGACAGAAAGATGGAGAGGGAGGTAAAAAAAAGTGGAAACCCACTGTGAGAAGGAGGGTCAGGGGAGTAGGCTGGGGGGGGGGGGGGGGGGGGGGTAATGGTTCAACCAAACAAAAAAAAAGGTTG
>JAVQJL010054464.1:0-15999 GCA_036024295.1 Nannoperca obscura | reverse complement strand
CCCCCCCCCCCCCCCCCCCCCCCCCCCCCCCCGGGGGGGGGCGGACACACGGGGGAAATCCCAGCAATTCATAATCAAAAGATGTCCTGAGGTTTGTTAGACATCAAGGACACATACACTGTGTTCTGAGTAACACCGACTGCAAACAAACCGACCTCCACAGGGCACCTTTAAGATCTGAGGGGCCCTATGGTGGACCGATCTGTCACCTGCCGTCTGTGGTCAAACGTTGCTGTCTGTATAACTCGTCGGAGCAACAAGCACGAGGTTACCGCAGCATTCTTCCCACGTAGAGTGCTGTGAAAGTCTAATTTAATAAAAACAAAGAAAATCACGGGTTGAACACTAATAAAGAAAGACACAGCCTGCATGACAGCCACCTGGACAGAATTAAAGAAAGAGAAACAGAATGCCCTGTAAGATTACGACCAACCCTGCAAAATAGAGCTGAAAGTATCAACATGTTTCTTTGACTTCACGCCTTGTCAATTTAACGTCTGCTTAACAATCTGGTGAGGGCCGAGCGACTTCCAGAAAACGTCGGGAAAGGAGCCAAATCTGGAAACACCCACCGTACTAATGCTTCACACTGCCTTTCATCAAAACGCATACAAGTTAGATGACTCTGACTGTAGGGGTTAAATAAAGGTGATCGCTGGATATCATTTGAATGTGAGTCGTGCTCTGCATTAAAGTGCTCATGTGGAGCATCATATGCAGAGATACGGTTTCACAGAGTTTCCCTTTGTCATAATTTATATATTCTGATATTTATTTATTGAGGTTTAATATGAATACACCAGCAGTTTACTGTATAGCTTTGGTTTAAAGTCCAAGCACTGCAGGTATTTATAGATAGTTTGGGAGGAGCTGGTTCTGACTAGAAACTCAGAAACAAAAGACCACAGGCCGAGACTTTAGTTTGAACTGCCGGCTTACTTATATAGAAAGATTTAGAGATTGGTTTTGTAGTGAAAAGCACAATAAATACAACGTTACACAATATAAAAAACACAGTATTGTCATGATGGACGTGCTGGCAGTGGAGTCCAGGCAGGCTCTGGTACAGGATCGGCTCACGGAAACTCTGGAATAAACTGGCAGCAGAACAAAGGACGTGGACCAGTGTTTGTAGTGAGAGGCTGCTGAGTGAGAGCAGGTGAGCAGACATGGTCTCAGTTGCCCTGGGGGGGCTGCGTGGCACTGAAATATTCCTTTTTCCATTTCACTTTGGATTGACTTCAACCTATTTGAGTTTAAGAGAACATTTCCAAACAAAAATCGCTCCACACAAATAACAACTCTGTTACATTTCAGTTTGTGCTCAGTTTGAGGAGAATAAGGCCCTCTGTGTCTTCCACTCTTGTTTTGGTGCATTAATTAAGTAACATTAATAAAGAAAACTGATGACAAGACATGAAATTGACAAGACGCTGCAACACTGCGTGAAACAGAGGAGCTGTGGGAGTATTTCATGGAGGCAGATATTTAACTTTATCCACTTTATTCAACAGAAGAGCTGTTTGTGTCGTGTATAACCGACAGAGCCAGGCAGGCAAATGTAATGCTAAACAGGAGTCTCTGGCATGCATCATTTACTTTTACATACTGATCACAGGCCCTTTTGTTCCTTTGCTTCACTTTAACATCTCCAGTCGGTGTTCGTGTCTTTACCGCTCTCACGCACAGTGAGAAAACCCAAGTTCAGAAAGTGTGTGAGACAACACAAACAAACACAGACTGACAGGTCGTGGTAGCTGCTATTGACTACGTGTCAGATTACAAAGACCCGCGGTGACAGCGCTCATTCCTGCCACGTTAACACTACAAATCATGTGCATTGATGTTGTGTCTGTCTACATTTGTAGAGGTGGATTGACTGATTAGTCTTGTTGCAAACAATTACCTCCAATTGTTCTTTATAAATAGACCTGGCAGGGTAGCTGTGATAACAGAGCTGGTTTGTTAATCCTTCTATTTTATTATAAATTCTGATGAATTTAGAAGAAAGAAGCCAAAAGTGCTGTTTCATAAATGTCACATACGCAACAGGGCAATCAGTACCATCCTAGTGGATATTGTTCTGCTGCTATTAGCATATTATTCATATTTTACAACCCAGTGATGAACTAGAGAAAAGTGAGGGGCATATCTCTACTCCCCCGTGACCACTTACTACTTTTTCTTTGTGTCTGATTCACAGCTTTCATCTAGCTGTGGTGTTCTCTGTATTCTCTGCCTTGAAGATTGCTGTGGCAACAGAAATCAGGTGCCCTTTCTCACGGGGGCTTCTGTTAATCTTTTGGGAAAGTGCTGCTCTGCCAGAGAAGCTCTGTGAGTAACTTTGTTTTACATTTTAAGCTGTTAATTTTCAGTGATTTCAGTAAATGTTAGTCAGTGTGTGGCAGCTGGAGAACGTTGCTGGGGAGACGGACGTCTGGACTTCCCTGCTTTGCCTGCTGCCCTGGATAAGCAGAAGAAAACGGTTGGTCGGATATCTTGCAGGTTGAATTCCCTGCAGTCATCTTAGTAAACGTATGGATGTCCTGTGGACTGCAGTGGTCTCACGTACGTTACAAACTCTGGCTGTTTGGCCTGAAATACGTGATTTGACATGAAGACGGGGTCTCCAGGACGACCGACTGTCACCTGGAAAACACGAAGCATTCATTAGCACCATGCTAAACACTTTGTATAATTACTTTAAGATGGATTAATAGGTCCCACTGTTATAGGGCTGACTGATGTCACCTGAACTCAATATCTTGATTCATTGTCACATTTACCTCAGTAATGATCAATGAAACGTTGTGGAGCTCTTATTAATTATTTATACTGATCAATAAGCTAGAAATCATGGGTTATGACTAGACTTTTATCAGTAAAATCAAAGAACTGTTTCACATCTCTTGACTATAAAAAGAAGTTTTAAGTCAAAGTTACTTTATTATCACAGAGGGACAATCAACACACAGATACATAGATTTACATAGAACTATTTAACAGGCCGATAGCAGCAGGGACATGTATGTTCTGATCAACTGTAGCTCTTTGTTGTTTCATTTGGATTCTTACACTCACTTTTCTGTCTGTCCAGTTGCTGTTTGACTGAAGGGAGTCTTGAGGCTGTATCGACAACACGTTGCATCATTTCTCTTTGGTTGGTGGAACCTTTTAAGATGTATAAGACATGCAGTGTGAATGTAATGAATTGAAAGCAAAAACGTTATCACTCAGCGTCTGTGTTGGGCTGATGTCTGCTTTTTTCCACTGGAGTGAACTGGACCACGTTATCTCTGCAGGGCATGTGTCACAAGCCACAAACATTTCTTTTGAAACATAAAACTTACCAAGGTGTAAAAATACCGGAATTACCCTTTAAACCTTTGATGACCCGAGGACTGGAGATGACATTCCTCAATAACACATTTACGGTAATTAGTGACTGCCTGCGCTTGTATTGCTGTCTTTGTGGATGAGAGGGAGCTTCTGTTTGAGAATGAATAACCTGTGTGTGTGTGTGTGTGTGTGTGTGTGTGAACGTGTGAGTGGTTTTTTAAATTCGGTTTTTAAAGAGCGGCTTAAGCTGTTTAATGCCAGCCTCGATAAAATGGCTTCAGCAGCACTGTAACGCTAAAAGACATCAATCACTCCTGATATATGAGCTTAAGAGTGAAAGGAAAACCAAAGAAAATCTCTTTATTACTAAAAAATTACTTTATTATTACCAATTAAAAAATATTTATTGCATTGGTTTCCTCTTAACACGGTTCCACTGTGGCCACAGACTGCGGAACAAGTCACCATGAACAAATACGTGTCTCACTCTCTGGACAGGAAGAAACTCTAATATGTTTAGAAAATGCTACCAATATGCTGCCAGCTGTGACTCTACTGATAAACTCCCTTATCTGTCAGATCATGATATATTGAAGCTGCTACATCCTGTTTACAGTTTATGTCTTCTAAGAAATGTAATTCTGCACTGATATTTTGGTGTTTAAAGGTGGGCAAATCAAAAGAACTGAAATGTTTTGTTTTTTTCACTTCTGGACAGTAACATCTTTCAAGGAGGAGATCTTATGGATTGTTACGTGCATAGAATTGGCTGCGTAGAGGCTTTAATTGAAACTCTTACACACATTATTTAAACCAGGCACACATCAAAGTGAAATGGGGGCTGGGGATGCTACTGTGTTGATAGCTTGCAGTGGAAATAAATGTGAGCCTGTACTTCCTGTTTTCACATGAACTTGTGTACTGGCCAGTATCAGCAAAGTATTGTGAATTTACACATCACAGCATTACATTACTCTTTTGACCAGTAGTGGGGCCATGAGTGTGGACATCGTTCTCTGATGCCAGGAGCACTGCTTATGCTAACATTAGCTTGCTTAGGCTTCTCAAGGTCTGTATTAAGAACTGTTTGGGTAGGATATGGAATTAGCATAGTAGAAACACCCAGTATTTACATTCCTACAACAATTATTCCTACATTTACACAGTTTTTAATAATAACAATGCAGGGTAAAATACAATTTTACATAAAACTTCCACAAGCTGTAACGGGAGGGGGGGGATCACAAGGAGCCGGACCGCTCATCATATTCAGGAATTCAGGAAACCATTTTGTACGATACTTAACAAATTCATCAATACGGATGTTTGGTATATTCTGTTATTTTGTAACAATATTCTGTATATTTGTATTCTGTAGCAGATTTTTCATTCTTTAGCTTTGACAATATGTGGAAACCCTGCAGGCCAAAGTGAATCGAAAGAAAGACAGAAAGAAAAACCAGTAAGGAATGTTACTGAGTCTTTTGTCTGTGACCCGGCCATTCTGTCTGACTGCTTTCTCTCCTCTGTTCAACTGCAGCTAATGAGAGCGACGGCTCCCTCATGAAAACCTGTGGGAAAGCCATCTCTAAGCTCCTGTGTTGGCTCTAATAACAATTTGTTGTGCAAATTCCCAGAGACTGGATTTGGATACCTCCTGTGTTGGTTTACCTACAGCCAGTGACTGGGCAGTAACATGCTGTTTATACGCTTGACCAAACCTCTCTATCTCTCTCTCTGGCTGTCTGCTTCTCTTCCTCTCAGTCTTTTCCACAGACCTTCCCTGTTTCTCTCTCCTCACATCCTCTGACTCCTTCCAATCTTTTTCTTTGGGTGAGGCTGTTTTGTTCACCGTGAAGAAGATCTCTACCCAGGAGGACGAAGACGTGAAGGAGGAGAGTCACGGCTCGTTCACTCCGCTAGTGAGGCAAACGAAAAGGAAATCAAGAAGTATTGCATGTTGCTGTCTCCTCTCACCCCCAAATGCAATTTATGGCAAAATAGGCAGCTTAGTTGGACTCTAACTATAATTATGATGTTTAAAGTACCCTGCATGACGGGATCATTAATGTACCCACACTGCTTATATAATGAGAATGTAAGGATGAGTGATCACTGTAGACTGACAATACAGTATTATGTGGTAATATGATATGATAGAATTCAGGGCTTTCTTAATTAACCTCTCCTTAAGGTTTGGAGACAAACAACGCAGTGCAATAATGTAAAAGACACGGCTCTATTTTTATACATTTTAGGGTTGAGATGACATAAGAAGCCAATCGTAAGTTCAAGCTCACACCTTATATACCCACAGTTGCTCTTGTGCCTTTTACATATAACAGAAATGCATTAAAATGAATGGGGGGTATCTGTAAAGACATAAAATAAAGTGCATATACTGTAAAATAATACTTATTTAAACAATAATAAATCCATTCTGAGTATAAGAAGATTTGCTGATCCACAGTGATTACATGAAATAAAAGCTTGTGGTGCAGCTCTCTTTCATGTGGTTTCTGTGTGGTACTTGGGTGGATTAGTATCACTGAGTGACAGCACTCGCTCAGCCTCGCAGGCTGCACTACATCATCATGAGCGTCACGCCTCAGTGTCGGCCCGGCGCACTGCCTACTGTCTGCAAGGCTGCTTTGTGAACTTACTTGCCATTAGTTCTGAGCAGCAGGCCTAACGCTGGGCTCTGTACTGCAGCTTACCCTTGCAGGAATGTGTTAAGGTGTTCCCGCGAGCTGTGTGAGGAGGACAAGCCATGCGAGTGACAGACTAAGAATGGAGGGATTAAGGTTCCTCCTATCTAACTAAGAAGCAGGTTCTTCCCAGCCGCCAAGGCTTTGATCCACATTTCCTTATTTGTGGAATCCACCCACCCGGTGATTTCCATAGAGCCAGGTGGAATTTATGTGTGTATTTTCATCTTCATGTCTCCACTGATCTCCTCATGCATGCAAGACATTTTGTCCCCTATTGCCATTGAACCAAATGATAGATTGTTGTCATAGTATATCTTTTGAATTTTATACCAGCATGTGCTAAAGGATGCACATGTATGCAGATTGCACATGCACGATGAACGTAAACCGAACCTTGTTTGTTTAGGGAAGAAAGTAAAAGAAGCAAAAGACAACAATAAATCTGTTTTTCAGTTGGGCAACTTTGTTTGATTGCCATCCCTGTTTTGATGGATGTAATATAGATAGCATCAAGTGGAGTGTGTGTGCGGGAATGTCAGCCTGCTGTGATAAACCAATTCAAATGCAGCCACTTGTATTCCACAGCGGGTCATTAAAGGAGGCATTCTCCCACTCAGAGGTGATGTATTGACTGCTTAGTTGTGCTCTGCCACGCGCTTACATTTCCATTTGGCAGAATGCAACAGAGTGGACGGGGACGGGAGACAATTGTAATTTCATACCAACATCCAGCTCCTCATGGTAAAAGAAACATCTCTCTTTTATTTATCAAACTGGATGTAGAAAGGTTCTAGAATAAGGGTAAACAAACAACTGAAGTTACAATTGGTACAATTTAAAATATGAATAGACTTCTAAAATCAGAAGTTTAAAAGTTGTGAAACAACTATTTAAGACACATTTAGCTGTTGTGTTGAATAAATGTAAATATAGAATTTATATCTACATCAGGGATCTGTCATTGCTTCCTGCAAAGTGTAGCGTCATGTTTGAAATATGTAGGTCCAAGCTCGGCAGAATAACCGACCTGCAACCAAGTATGAAGAATCCACGGCATCGCAGCAAGAGAATATGCTTCAGTAGAAGACCTGGATGATACATTAGCATGCTGTACACAGCAGGAGCCAATGTGTGTGTGGGAGACATCAGGACTATCATCTGGTGTAGCAGAGAATGAGCACCCCAGTGCTTTGGGTGACAGTGGACACCTAAATTGAGCTTTTCTCCCCTGCAGCTTGGATCTCGCTCAAACTGAGGCATTTTTCAACAGTGACAGATGTTTTGCTGTTGCTAGGAAACAAATACTTGGCTTTCTAATCACCTGTGTGCAGTTGGACACACGTGACAACTATCAACAGCAGCTACGTTCAGGCAATCTCAAACAGTAAGAACATCTAAAACTAACCCGATCCTGGCTTCCAGCTCCGGCTCCGGCTTGTCATCAACTGTAACTATTGTCAGATTTTTTAGTCTGAGGTTCTGCTCTCTTCCCATTGGACAGCAGTACAAACCACAGTGTCATATTATTTATGTTCAGCTGACACGTTATGTCCAACCCCTTTGGTAAAACTGAAAAACATCAGCCACAGAAGTTCGTATTTACTGTACGCTCTGTTATGGGGTTCGATTCCCAGCTGCACAGAGGAGAACACAGTGGTGCGTGTTATTCCTCCGTTTACATCTTTATTAAGACATAGGGCTGATTTGAAAAGGCAACAGGCTTCTGTGCCTGGATGCATGTGCTTTGTGAGTGACATTTCTTTTTTCAAGCCTGCAGCTGTTACTTGTCATGACTCTACTTCACAAAAGGTCAAACACTGTTCCACTAAGTGACAAGCGTGTGTGCATACGCATGCTCTTTCCACTGTTTGTATCTCCTTGCATACCCGTAAGAGAGCTTGGGTGGCAGGAATAAGACAGAGAAGAGACATACTGTAAACAACAAAGTCAGTACATCACTGTATTATATATCTCCATTCTTTTATTTCTTTTTATAATGAAATAAAATAACATTCTGTTTGGGAAACGTGTGATATACAGTTAAACATGGCTAATCTGAATCATCAGTTAAAATAAGCAAAATATTTCTTTGATTTAAATAGAGTGAACAGGTACAGATCTGTACAGAAGGGTGCAGAAAACAGGTTTCCAACTGCATGTGCAGTTATTTGCAAAATTAAAGGGACATACAGTATATTTCATTCAGCACGGCTGTCTGGTGGATCTGTGGGCTGGGCTGAATTAAGGTTTAATGGAGCACATACAAAAAAGCCTCCACAGATTACAAACAGCAACACAGATGCTGTACAGGAACACAAAGCCATACCAGCCAATACAAAGCACATCTAGAAACAGTCACCAATAATACAAATAGTACATTATATTAAACATCACTAGTCATATAATAAAAATAATGAGGTTGTTTTTTGGCAGTTTCATGCTGTGATGTGCACCGAGATGCTGGTAGCAGTGTCAAGTATTTTTACAGTACACCACTAGTGCTGAGACACACTGTACAGTAGGTTTAGGGGGAAAAGAAAGTGTTTAAATGTGTTAAATACTGAATACATGAAAGTGAATGTGCTTCTGATCTTTTGGCAAAACTGTAGTATTTTGATCTAAGAATCTTTTTTCTTTTTCATTTTTAGCCGTGCTATAATGGCTCTATGGATGGTTGATCAGCCGGTCCACCGTTTTGATCCAGGCTCAAATATCTCAAGAACTATTGGATGGATGGCTGTGACTTTTCATACAGATATTCTTGGTACCCAGAGGATAAAGTGTATTGATTTTGGTTTCCTCTAGTGGCATCATCAGGTCAGAATTTGAATTTGTCCAAAACTTTGACTAAATACTTGCTCAGCCTCTTAGCAAATATTAGAATGATTTCCATTTGTAGCAAATAGAAATCCATGTATAAATCTTCTCTTGTATAAATGAACAAACTGCCTGGATTCCCTCAACAGCAGCTGAAAATAACCTCTTGTGAATTACATGACCATGTGCTGCTGATTCATTGATCCCATTTGTTTATGTTGAAATAATGATGATTCTCATCCATGTTCCTGAATTCATTTTTGATTGATCTGGTTAGGGAATTACTGGACAAGAATCGTCCGGATGGAGCTTGTTCATAATTGTGTTACCTATTCTCAGTGGCATTTTGTGTGTACAATTGTTTTACAATTTGTTTAAATCTGCTAAAATGTTTAATCAATAAACCCACTAACAGGGTGGTCATGTTAATATTACAAGTGACACATGCCTGTGCACCCAAATTACCCCTGATTACTCTCAGTGTACGCTCAGTGAAGCTTTAAGTATTCTTGCTTTCTGCGGTTACTACGGTATGGTTAGGGTTATGGATTTATTGTGGTTAAACTAAATCAACTCTGGTTGACGTATGGTTACGTAAAGGCGACAGTATGCTTCAACAGAAACGTTTGTCCGCTTGTTGTACAACGTACAAATCAGTTTGTTGCAAGCATACTCCACCCTTTAGGAAACACTTGGTTAAAGTTAGGGTATGGTTTAAGTTTACTTATGGCAAATAAAGCTTAAGTTTTGGTTATTGTTAGGCAACCATAGCAACACTTGGTTATGGTTATGGAGAGGTTGTGGTTACATTTAATACAAATGACATTAACTGCAGGTCTGTG
Organism: Nannoperca obscura; assembly: GCA_036024295.1. Taxonomy (NCBI): domain Eukaryota; kingdom Metazoa; phylum Chordata; class Actinopteri; order Centrarchiformes; family Percichthyidae; genus Nannoperca; species Nannoperca obscura. The sequence goes on along the minus strand of JAVQJL010054464.1, from coordinate 6,290 downwards.
ACCATTTCAACCTCCCCACAAAGGGCACACTACTTCACGTAAGATACAGGGATACTGGGCTGGTGCACTGGGCTAATGATAATTTGTACAAGGCTACCAGAATAAAACTACTATAGATGCAATCAAAGCATCTTGTGCTACCCAAGGTCATTCAGAAGAGAGCTTGGCTTTTCAAAATGCTGTTGCTGAAACATGAATGAAAGCATTTCTCTAATCTATAGCACTTCCTGTGTGCCTGAGCTGATGAAGAGTCCATTCTGTTTCACATCTTGGTGTCGCTCTTGAAGGAAACGTTGAAGTCTGAAGATCTCTGCCTGCCCCTGATTCCTCAACCAGCAGCTGACAGGAAGGCAGTCGAGCTCTGTGCCTGTTGAAGTGCTCCTTTCTCTGCCCCCGCAGGCCCAACGTTACGTTCCAGGTAAGCCTGCTTGTGTCTATGCATCAGTTCCTTTCCAACATGTGTTATTTCCTCCACAAGGTCACTGCTGTTATGTACAAATATTCCAACAATCAATTACAGCCAGTTCTCCTCTGTCTGCCCACTTACCTCACATTTTTAAAAGGCTGTTATGAATGCAGACAACTATTACCAGAAATAATCATAATCTCTGTCTGCACTACTTACAGATCGCATGGACATTCATATTTCAGAGTTGTGCTGAACTGTGTGACAAGGACCCGCGATTATCTGAACCCTCTGTCCAACAAAAGTTCTGCTAAAAAGCTGCTTCAGACAAAGCCGAGTGAGGTAAGAGAATTTCATCTGTCAATGAAACTTGGATTCAAGAAAGAGAAATATCTACACTTTGCCCCCCCTTCTTTCTTCTTCATCAAAGCCAGGTTTATGATACTCCCCCAAAATAGCACAAAGGAGGATTACATCAGAACTTGTAGAGTGATGAAAGTATTGCCAGAGGCCTCTTTTATAGAAAAAATACTTTCAGGAGTTTTATAAGTTGATGCTTAAAAAGACTAAAACAGATTCTTTTCCACTACAGCACCAAGCAAGTGTGAATGATTTGTCCCATAAAAACATGTACAGAGAAATATACTGTATAAAACATGTATATATCAGTTTCCATTTTAAAATATGCCTTGCACTTTGCTTTTTTTTTGACATACAACACACAGCAACACATAATAATATAGGCATCCAAAATGAAATGGGTCTCAGAGTTGGCACTTGGATCCCACATGACAATGATGGTGACCCCAGTACTGGATCAGCCTGTGCCAACAGTCTCCAAACCAGTACTAGAATTTCCCTGGTGAAGTTGGACCAGTAATCACAAGGTGGCAGCGGATGGGTTTATGTCGTGAGAAAGTGTATTCCATTGCAGCCCTGTCAGTATGCCGTCTCTCTGATGATGTTGGTGGAGAGCGTGTGGTTGCTGGAGATGCTGATGGAGTGGCGAGTCAGGGGGTGGGAGTGCCTCCTGGTCTTATACCGGCAGGGCATGCAGAAGGTGCGCAGCGTGGACAAGAAGATCTGGCGGTAGGTGGCTGACACCAGGTTGTAGAGGACAGGATTGATGGCCGAGCTGACGTAGAACAGGACGTTGGTCAGCATGTAGAAGTAGTGGTAGAAGTCATACAAGTCACTGTGAGAAAACAGAAGACAAAGCCAAAGTAATGACATATTTAACACGTGTTTAATATGGTACAGCCTACATCAATGCATGACTATCAAATTGTATGCATAGATAGTTTACCATGTTGTGGCATAAATGATATAAATAAATGAATAAAGTGTGTGAATTGTCAATTAGCGTCCGAGCTAACTAGCTTGCTCACTGACAGTTTGCAAGGCTAGCATGTTAGCTGTTTTCTCATCAGCTACAGTAGTAGTGGTAGCACTAGCCCTGCCAGTAGTTACTATGCCAACAAGCCTGTAGTGGCATATAATTTCTGTCGCCATCAAGGTTTTATTAAATCTGCTTTAAAGGGTTATTCAGTGACTTTTCATCTCGGGCCTTATTTTCACCCTTACGTCATTTCAAGTCTTTGGAAGCAAAACAGTTGAACGCATACTGGGCACTTCCAGTCTGACGTAATCAGGGCAAAACTTTAAAGCTGGTCAAGATGTAAATAGGGGATCCTGAAACAAAAATATCAACTATAGGGTCCTGAAAAGGCTAAGGCCGTTCCTGGCATTATTTATCTGTAATGGATGTACTGTATGATAAGAGTGGAAATCACATCTTGGTTAATTCCACTGGGCAGACACTACAGTTTATGTGTCAGGAATCGACAGGCTAAGAAGATTTGTTCTGCCAAACAGAGAGTGTGATGCCTGGCGGGCATTTATTACACTAACACAGTAATCTTCTCTAAAGCCACTGCTCAGTTTAGGCCTCGCTGGTCCACTACCAGAAATGCTTCCAACATCATTTCCAGATCTGCTATTGAGGAAGAGTCTCCAGGTTTTAAGTGTCGGCTTCCAACCAGCCTCTGCTTTATTAATGCTGTCAAAGCTACAGTATAGAACAAGAAAAGAGGAAACATTTTCTATGCTAGAATTAGACCCGTAATGAAGAGTAAGACTGGCTTTTGAAGTCCACGTGAGATCTAATCAGATTTTTCTCTGCATGAAAAACCATAAAAAGAGCAATACTGAATTAAATCCTTTGTAAAATTGAGCATATTCTTTTTATTGGCAATCCAATAATGAATTGGAATGTCTAATACCATAAACTATAATATTTTTAAATCATTTTATCTTTGAGGTTATTGTATTTAATTCCCCAAAATACCATAGTACCCTCTGCAATGCACAAGTGAGGCCAAAACCTATGTATAAAACTGATTCCGTCCCCCTGATCGCTGTTGGAAAGGAGAAGGAAGAGGGAGATAATGCTACACAGCAGGAGAGGAGAGGGACATTAAGGATATAGAGATGATGGGACAGGAGATGGGGGGGGGGGGTGTACGTAACAGAAACAGGACGATAAGACAACTTCATACATACAAACAAATGACAATGAAATGAAATGATCATGACAATAAAGGGAAAGCATAAAGGTCATGTTAGACACAACACATCAGTATGTCCTAACACATAGTGTGGATACTCCCGAGCGTCATCTCAGTTACTAGAATCTGGTGTATTGATCTGTTCTGCGCTTGCAATGGACAAGTGTCGCTGAAGTGTGCAGAAGGTCAACGATGTGTCTGTCTGCATACAGCAACACCATGAAAGATGAATGAGGGTAGGACTGAAGGGGACAACAAGGATGGCACTGACCATGCCCCTTTCATTATATACACACTCAGGTAATTATGTGGGCTGAACTTATGGCTCATGTGTCATCCTCCATTTTGTTGGAGGAGAATTTTGACTTTCATAGGAATCCTTCAAGCAGCAGACATTTGTCATTATAATTACACACGACTGTGGACCACAGGTGCAGCACTTTGAAGCTTCAGCATTTGAAGTCAGTTTCTTCCTGTGGCAGATTCACTCAGGACCAATCTCGATGTCATGAATTTATCAAAGAGGTCTGCTATTACCAGGAAAGAACAGCAAAATATTTGTCGTAACTGCTACCAGCCTGCACAACACTTACTGATAGCCCAAAATCCCCGTCCACATTCCTCAAAATGCACTTTTTTCCCTGTGATTTGCGCATTGCACCACTGATTTAGGAAAAAAGGGCCTAGTATCTGTCAATGTCTCACATACAAACCCCCCTGGAACTGTTATTTGAGCCAGTCTATACACACACATTGAGTGTGTATAGTCCAATGAATTCTATGTTTATCTGCATTAATAAATTAAACAAGTTAAAGGTGTGTGATCACTTGTAAAGACCGCACAGAGAATAAACAGCAAGTCCTCTTTCACTGTTCTCCGAGGAGGTAAAACAATCACGGCTCACTGTGGCAGTCCTGAGAGCTAACCACATATGTACAAAATAACATATCTTAACCATGTAACTAAATCATTGAAGTCTGACAATGTGATTTCTAAGATTTAATATTGATAGACAGAGATAATTACTATATTAGAAAGTCTCATTAGTGAAAGAATAAGTGCAGGCTAATAGGAGAGTGCTTTAGTCACACACACCATCCACTCCTTCACTGTCTGTCTGTCTTCTGTCTCAATAAGTGTTTAACAAAACTGATTGCTAAAGAAATCTCAACATCGAGCGGTTTCCTGGATATCTTTTCCTGACTGACTTTGGCTGAACGACCTTCTTTTATTGCTGCCTTTCACCATGTAGAAGAGAACTATTTCCAAAATAACACCCTTATACATCTGAAATGTTGCAAAACTGAAGAAGGCTATCCTTTCATACTGCAGGAGAGTTGACTCATGCCGTCTTCATGACGGCCATGCTGATGCTGAGCCCTGTGGTTTCTTGGGTGTCTGTAGCAATAAAAACCTACCGAGAGAATAATAACTTGCCTCTCAATAATGGCTCCACTGCAGGCATGATGCAGAAAACACACACCAACACAATTTTAGCATAATCCATTTATTATAACTGCTTACACTTTTACAACCAATGTTGGATGGAAACTAGTTGCTTAGTGATGTGATACAATAACAATACCAATTCCTTATAAATAAACAAGTAATTGTAACTAATTTGACTAATATTACAGTTTTGTTGCCTCCCGGGGGAAATTAGAAATTGTAGCTCAAAAGATGTGAGGTGTGAGGGAGACAACAAGTGAGAGAGTGAGACAGAGAGAGAGAGGAGGAGAATGTTAAATGAAGGCAATCTAATCAGGAAGATTTATCTGTCCTGCTCCTCTTTGTCAGACGCTCTTAACTGATGACCCTCTAAATGATGGCTATCCGATATTTCTATGTGTGTGTGAACACTGGGGTGTGTGCATGTGTGAAAGTGTGTAAACAATCATGCATGTGAAGGTCTACGTGTGTGTGTGTGTGTGTGTGTGTGTACTGAATACACAGCATCTGTGTGTTTCTGCAGAGATCAAGTGAGCAAACAAACTACTGGAGGTTCTTCCGCATGAGAGGCTGAGAGGAATCGTTACTCACTCGGACCAGTAAGAGACGTAGCAGAACATGAGGCGGCGAGCGTGATAGGGCAGCCAGCAGACCACGAAGGCTATGACCACCGCTCCTGGACACAAGGGAGAGAGAGAGAGAGAGAGAGAGCATCAGCAGCCAAGAACAAGCCCAACACAGACACATAAGGAGCAATACACACAAAACACATCAAACTGATGCAGAAAGTTTGCACTATTTGCAAATGGTGCACAAAGTTCAGAAGATTATAATGTGAATGTTTAGGAAATGTGTTGGTTTGCCTTGAGGACACACGGATGAAGATAATTTAAGTGTTTAATTGAAAAGACATAAAACCATCCAATCATCCTATCTTATATTCATCATAGCATCTGTACAGGTTTATGTACAAAATAACATCATATGGAAGGCTGACACTGATTTATACTATTTAAAATTGATAGACATTACAGAGATATTTTTAGATTCAGTGACGTACACTTTCCAGGGATATAATTGTCTTTGTCTGTGTGTTCAGATTTGAGTTAACAAGTTATGACTTCACGAAGAAGGCGTGTGATTTTTGACACAAATTTCTTCAATCAGGCATAAAACCCTCCATGAGCTGCGCGTCAAAGCCCCTCCTGCAGCTTCAACAGCTGACCGTGTTGTTGAGCGGGATAAACTACAACAACTAACTTCCCGTTGTTTTTTCAGAACACGTGCCTGTGTCTTTTATCTCTCGTATGTATCTGACTGACTGCAGGTCAAACTGTCCTGCAGAGGGTTTTGTAGTCTTTTCAACCTGACCTCAGGCCTCCTGCCAATACAATTTCATCACAGCTGTCACTACCTTTAATATATTTTCTAAACTGGTTTCAAATTGTTTCTGGAAGAATGGGCTCAAAAAACTCGACTCATGTTAAAATAGATCATTTAGAACTTGTTTTAAAGCTCTGTTGTGGTGTTGGGACAATCAATACATTTTAACATCTTGAAACCAACGTCCTGCAACAGCTGTGAATAAAACAGTCTACAAGCCTCCAAGGGGTTACAGTAAGTAATGCTGGCTGCAAAACAGCATGTATTCTATGTGTAAGTACCTAAATACATGAATATGTGAATCAGATCTGTCACGTATTGTCTGTTTTGGATTGTATCTTTGGCAGCATCTGTAGTTGAGAGGGTAAATACATACACTACCGTTCAAAAGTTTGGGGTCACCCAAACAATTTTGTGTTTTCCATGAAAAGTCACACTTATTCACCACCATACGTTGTGAAATGAATAGAAAATAGAGTCAAGA
>JAVQJL010054458.1:0-19286 GCA_036024295.1 Nannoperca obscura | reverse complement strand
TACACCTATGTACATATTGCACCAAAAACCAGACATTTGCAGCTAGAATAGTCATTTACCACATTAGCAATGTATAGAGTGTATTTCTTTAAAGTTAAGACTAGTTTAAAGTCATCTTTATTGAAAAGTACAGTGCTTTTCCTTCAAAAATAAGGACATTTCAATGTGACCCCAAACTTTTGAACGGTAGTGTATATATGAATCAAATAATGTGCATACTCATGGAACCCCGGTACAGAAGCATCTGCATTTGTTATATTTCTCCACTCATTTCTTTTTAGTTTGTTACTCATCTGTAAATGCACCTTCAGATGCAGACAACAAAACACACATTGCCAATTAAAGGATGGTATATTTTGGCTCTAGATTGCAGGGTTATCCATTCTACACCCCCTGTTTGATATCAGATCTGATCAGCTGCTCCACTAGCTTCTAAACTTGTTTCCAGGCAGATTTAAATATACACTTATCAGCATGCGTTTGCTTCAATTTTAGCCACAACAAAAGCTACAAAAAACAAACTTTAATGAAGTAAAGAGCAACTGCGAGGAATCCTCAAACAGAGATTTACAGGGTCATGGCCACACTTTTTAGGTAAAGGTCCAATTATCTCTCATCTGTTCTGTTTCCTTTCAGTCCCGTCGATATGATTCGCGAACAACCATCTTCTCGCCAGAGGGTAAGATTTCTTGAACAATGCAAGTTGTTTGCAGAGTTTCTTCTGTTAAATGTTTTTGCTTTTTCAGTGCTTTGTGCACGCGTCGTCGTCTCTGCAACCACTGTGTGTCGTTCGCAGGGCGTCTGTATCAGGTCGAGTATGCCATGGAGGCCATCGGCCACGCCGGCACCTGCCTGGGAATTTTAGCCAATGACGGCGTTCTGCTGGCTGCGGAGAGGAGGAACATTCACAAGCTGCTGGATGAAGTGTTTTTCTCAGAGAAAATCTACAAGCTGAATGAGTGAGTTACTTAATCTGCAACTTTAAAAGGGCATTAAGTCTTTTTTGTGTTTTGTTAAACCGCAGTGACATCTTCCTCCAAGCATTAGCCTGTGATTAGCATTAAGAATTAGATTATATTATCAAATCTATTTTTGCAGTGATCCTACAACTTTCCCTTTCCTTGCAGAGACATGGCGTGCAGCGTGGCAGGAATCACATCAGACGCCAACGTGCTGACCAATGAGCTGAGGCTTATAGCACAGAGGTAAGGGCCAGTCAGGGACACTGTCCTCTTCGTTTGTGCCTCAGCCAAGCATACAAAGACGAATGTTGCTGTTTCAGGTACCTGCTGCAGTACCAGGAGCCAATCCCCTGCGAGCAGCTGGTCACAGCTTTGTGCGACATCAAACAGGCCTACACCCAGTTTGGAGGTACAAAGCAGCGCCACACAGTTGTGTCTTAGCAAGAGACAAGAGCCAGCCGTCAGGGGAGGGTCAAAGGGTATCGATGACTCCGGCCCAAAGCCCGGGAGGGGGGCTTATACAATTTATATGTATTTACATGATAAATAAATGTATTGTTATTATAAAAAATCTGATACACCCCCACATTTATCGTGAAAATGGTGCGGTCCAAACACTTAGCCAGTCTGATGTGTGAAGACTTCTCTTACTACTCTACTCTTTGCATCTCATCAATGACCAGTTCAACTCACCTGAGAGTTCTGAATCGATAGACGAGTTAGAGCTGTAATACGGGACTCTAAAACTACAAATCAATTCAATTTAAATGTAAAGTTTGATTTTAAATCTACATCTGAAACGGAATAAAGAAACCAACAGGGACTCTGACTGATGTAATATGAAAGTATTGTCATTAAGATAAAAAGAAAAGTTACAAAATTGCTGAACCTCAAATGTATTCAGGTTCAAAAATCAAGGTCAGGACACTTCAGCTGCGTCAGTATCGTGAAGTCGCTGTACGTGCGTGTCTGTTCCCGCAGGGAAGCGTCCCTTCGGAGTCTCGCTGCTCTACATGGGCTGGGACAAACACTACGGCTTCCAGCTCTATCAGAGTGACCCCAGTGGAAACTACGGAGGCTGGAAGGCCACCTGCATCGGAAACAACAGCGCTGTGAGTCTCACAGGAGTTGCACCATTTACAATAGGCTGAAATATAAAGTGTGTGTGTGAGATTTGGATTTGAACACTGTGCAGTATAAAACCACTATTCCACATAGTGACACTGGAGGGCGCAGCTGCACAGCGTGGCCAGGAAAAGGACTGGACGCTCACGTTAAACAGACATGCTGTGGCCTACTTAGTTCTGACTCTTGGGGCAACTAATTGTGTAAGTCCTGATTCAAAGGGCTGCACACCAGAGCATTGTGGGTAACAGAGTGCATTGAGTAAACACTGGTGCACGTTTAGTTTGGGGCGTCTCCAGTGAGGAAACGCACACCTGAACAGTGTGTGAGTGTTGTGCTCCACACAGAAGAGGACGGACTGAGGGGGAAATGCAGTCTTCACAATTGGAAACGGACGGCAGGACCAGTTTTGCACGACTTCCTACGAAACTCCTGCAGCATCGACAAGAAGGATGGCGTTTTGGGACTTTGTTCTGCAGTAAGAGATTTGTTTACTCCGTCTCTCTTTGTGTTCTTCGCCCACTCTTAGGCGGCGGTCTCCATGCTGAAGCAGGACTTCAAGGAAGGAGAGATGACGCTCTCCTCGGCGCTCGCTCTTGCCGTTAAAGTTCTCAATAAAACCATGGATGTCAGCAAGCTGTCTGCGGAGAAAGGTGCAGACTGGAGCCGTTGGATGGAGCGATGTGCAGATGTTGAGCAATTTTAAAGAACTTGATCTCAAACTGTAGATCGGTTTGGAGCAAATTTACATGACACTAATGTTTTTAATGTGTTCTCTTTCAGTCAGGCAACCACACAGCCAGCATACAGAAACAGTGTACATAGCCAGACAAGCAACAATCAAACAGCAAAAATAAAAAATAGATGACTGTAATGTTAAATGAGTTGCGACAACAAAAGCAGAGTTTTTAAGACTTTAAGTTCACAGCGGCTGGTTCGTCACCGTCCGACCTCTCGTCTCTGTGCCTCTCTGTCGTTTCAGTGGAGATCGCCACTCTGACCCGCGAGAACGGCAAGACCTGCATCAAAGTGCTGAAGATGAAGGAAGTGGAGGAGCTGATCAAGAAGCACGAAGCGGAGGAGGCCAAAGCCGAGAAGGACAAGAAAGACAAGGAACAGAAGGAGAAAGACAAGCAGTGAAGAATGCCACATGTTGGTTTTTTCAGTTTTTGTGTGCGAGAACGAATGTGAGTCTTTGGAGTGTGTTTGCATTTGTGTTTGTTTAAAATAAATCCACATGATGAATTATTGACCGTTGATTTTGTTTTCTTAATCCGTATCACGTGAACCATCGTTGACATGTTCCGTTTATTCTTGATCAAAACAAGTATTATTTATCACTTTTTAATGCTAAAGCGATTGAACTAAACTGGGCAATAAGATAAGTAGTTAAAGAAAAATCTCGATTAAAAAGTGTCTGTGTGTGTGTGTGTGTGTGTGTGTGTGTGCGCTCAGTCTGTTCCAGGACAGAGCAGATGGTCTTAACGTGCTCTGCATGGAGTGTGTAATGCGTACTTGAAACAGGTCTGAAATAGGAGATCACGATTATTACACAATGATAACTGTGTTCAAGTGTGGGGGGGGGGGTGTTTTCAGCCGAGTGTGGGGAATAAGAGAGATGGTCGAGGAGCATAGTGATGCCAACATCAGTGCACTTTTTGATCATTATATGGCAATAACATTAAAGCAGCTATAATCGTGTTTTACAAAAACCAAAAACGTATCACCTCAATCTGCAGCTCCTCCCGTCCTAATGGAGCTTTATTTAGCTCTCGGGCCTGAAACCTGTATTTTGATTCACTCTCAACTCTTTTGGAGTCATATTTGAACACAGCAGGCAGCTGTTTCAAGCGAAAGAGCTCTTAACAATCCACTGGTCAGCATCACACAGCAGACAGGTACAGTTAGCGACTAGCTAATGAACATATTAGCAGCTAAAGAGCCCACAGGCGTTGGTGGAGACTAAAGAATTGAGCTAATATAGAGTGAATATTGGACTAGCACTTCCCAGGTGCTCACAAACAACTCCAAATTAATGACAATGTTGCTCTATTAACTATTGGATGTCTAAATGAGCAAGCCCCCCAGTGCCCAAAGACAATTTCCACTGATGAACAGAAAACACAGCAGCTGATGGAACAAACTCACCTCAAGGTCCATTTGGTAGCTGTTCTGGAGCTTTTAATCATATTAAATTGTCTTTATGAGCAGATAGACGCGGTAGATGTTCAAATTTCCCAGATCAAAAGCTCCAGAACAGCTACTAAATGGACCTTGTTCTTTGGTCAACTGCTGTTTTTTAAAAGTCAAGAATGAACTTTGAAACTTGAATTTTAATGCCAACATGGACAACACGTCCGTGACAACTGGGAAAACTTCATCCCCCGATGAAGACCATGTAATACGAGTGAAAGATCCTGAACAGCAACTAAATATTGAGTGTTTTTTTTTTTTTGCCAACACAGACGAGAAGTCTTAAATATGAACATATCCATCTGCTCATGACGCTCATGTGATTTGACGCAGCAGCTGCTAAATGAACAGTAGTTATGTGGGGACGCTGAGATAATACCAAGTAGAAAAGTAGGTTTGATTCGAGCGCATTACATTTGATCTGCTCTTCGGTGCGGTCTGCAGCAGTGGAAGTGTCTTTAGAGGGGATTATCTCCTGAACGTCCCCGTTTTAACTCTGCTAACCGGATGCTGGAAACTGGGATGTGAGGCCGTACGTTGGCAGTTTCTGAGAAATGCCATGCTGAGAGCGCGTAACCGCTTATTAGACTCAATCTGAGGCGAGTTTATATAAAGTGGGCATACGATTAAGGCCAGGAGGGGGCGATCTGCCTCTTGTCTTTGAGTCCAGCAGATTAGTGACACACTTTGAATGCCAGATTTCTAATTCTTTTTACTGCTGCTAGTGCCCAGAGACATATTTTATAAGAGACAACTGTTTGTAGCGCCCCCTATGGGTCAAATATCAACACCTAATGGAATTGACCTGATGTGTAGAGTTCAATTTGTGGCTTTCGAGATGTTTTTTTCGTGGGGGGGGGAGGGGGGGTAGTGAGAAGGCCTCAAACTGATAGCTGCCACCTCAGCTGCCACTGCCCTGAGGTGAAAAACAGAACAACACTGGACACAACACAACAAAAAAACAGGAAACACAACAAATCAACAAACACAACAACTAAACTGAAATTTGAAACTCAACTTTTCAGAAAATGAGTAATGCATATAAAATGATTTTGTTTGTATTGGGATGCACTCTGGTGACGTGATACACATTCCTATTGTGTTTGATGCACAAATTGCCGTTTGGTCAGAAACAGTGAATGTAAACATTATAGAAATCTCCACTGGGCACCTTTAATGTTTTTTGTCCACTGTCCTGCAGGTTAAAGCTCTGACAGGCGTTTCTTCTTCAGGAGTTGCTGCTGTATTGGAGATGCCCAATATAGCACGGTTGAGTCTGTCCTGTCCCCGGACACTGAAAAAAGATCTCTAGATCTTGTTGCAGTCTCTGGTGAGGAGCCAGCCGTGAGCTATAATGTGCTGTGAGCTGAGCTGGTTGGAGATCAGCGCTTGAGTCAGCGATCAGCTGAAACAGAGCTTCCCACAACTACTGAAAAAACCCACTTTCATTTCCTCCAATCTGCCTCATCATCGCTGCTCCGTTTCTACATGTTTAATCTTATATCAGCTTGAATTTGGCTGCCGTGGTGTTCTGCGTGTAAAACTGAAGTTATTTTAAGGTTTTATAACCTTGGCCTGCTTCCTGTGTTTACTGTCGTACAACTTGCAAATGCTGTCTTGAAAAACAACAAAGTAGCGTAACTAAGCCCTGTAGCAAAAAAACCTGATACATATACACATGCATGCCAGGAAAACACACAAACACCAGTTTAGATAAGTTTTATTGTTTTCCCGCCCAAAGACAAAAATCTCCAGAGTATACAAGTGTGGATTATCATTGAACGGCTGGTAACTATGTCACTGAGAACAAAAAATAAATCCCTAAACTATCACAGTAAACATTAGAGAAATATACATACATAAATATATACCTCTGAGAAAACTCGTATATTGACATTTCCCAACAGCTTATAGTCAGGGCTCAATCAGTAGCAATGAAGACTGGTATGATCTGAACACATGCAGAAGAACAAGGCCCCCACCCCATCCCAACACCAGCACGGAACAGACTACGACGGGGTTTCACTGAGGTGCCACAGGTGAGCGGCCGGCGCGGGGAATGTCGGTTACTAATGCTTTACACGCCACACTGGGTTTAAGTTAGCTGGATTTTGAAAAGCAGGATGATTTCAATCGACAGTATGTTACAGACAGAATGGATTCTTTGGCGTTTTGTTCAGAGTACTAAAAATAATAATGTTTTAATTGCATATACGGTATCACCTGAAGTGCTCCTGTCGTACCCCTACGATGAGCTCATCTCCTCACAAAGCGTGGGTCTGAATCTGCGCGGGAAAAACGCACACATTCTTCAATAAGACTCAAGAGTAAAGAAAGAATATATATATATATATATATATATATATATATATATAGAGAGAGAGAGAGAGAGAGAGAGAGATATTCTTTATTAACATTGCACTCTCCTCTTCAGGCACAAAAAGCCTCGTTTCATCGAGCTTTTCAACTGGTGCGGGATAATATGACTACAGGGCTGAATAAAGCCTCACGAGCCCCCGTTTGTGCCGCTCATGTATTACAATGAAGTCACAGAGCTAAGATCAATTATTGAACACGATAAAAGTAAATTTGCAGGTTGTTTAACAGAACTTCAAACTGTTCTGAAGATATTTTGTTTGCTGCATGATAAAGATCTTTTTTCTGATCTAAACAAAGATCGCAGCCAGAAATAAAAAACATGTCAGCGCTCAATTTGTACGATATAAAACCATTTTAAAAAGTTATATTGTCTTTCTTAGGTTATGCAGAACCAGCAAGGACATGTCACCGTCAGTAACCTGGGCAGGGAAAGTTAAACATCTCTATCATAAAACATATTTTATATGCTCTGTGACTTGAATGTCATTGAAATACACGAGCGGCATAAAAGCTTCACTAGATTCAGACGTCATGCGTACGTTTAAATGCAAAGCAACAGTAAGTGGAGCTCCTCTTTAAACCTGACCATCTTACACAAAACAGTTATTCAGCTTATGGTGGTTTAAAAATATAAACTCTGTTTCAATTTGGTGTGGGACGAGAACAGCGAGGCCGTCCTCTTCTCCAGCTCGTCAATAACTCACAACTCCAGCTTGGCAGGCAAGGAGGAAGAGGAGGAGGTGTTTGCCTCAGCGAGCTCGCAGCTACCCTGCACGCTGCTTTTTAGCTTTGACACGTCCAGAGAGACTAGAAGGATACTTCCACATTTGTGGCTCGATTTCTTTGGGCTAAGAAATGAAAAATGGCAGACTGAGTGACATGCGCTGGAATGATGTCTTAACATGTATCAGGAAGAAGTGTAAAGAAACATTTACATGTGCTTTTAATGTTAAATGTAACACATCAGGTTCTCATCCACCTAAATTATAAAGCAAAACAACATTTTATTGAACATAAACCCATAATTCCCTGTTTTTACCCCGACCAACACCGCTCGCATGGTATGCAGCACCCAGACAAACCAAAGTCTTTCCTTACAAAAAGTGGAAGCAGTCAGGAGAGATATGCTGAATTTTAATGTAAAACACCACCTTCTCCTGATTCTTTTTCTTGTTGATGGCGGCACAAACAAAAAATCTTGCCAAAAGAGGAACCGCTAAGCAGAAAAAAACGAAAAAAACAAAAGTCCCAAGATGCATTTGATGACCAAGTTTGTCACTTCTGGTTTCTCCAATCTGTATTTTCCCGCGGGTGGGAGGGAAAGAGGGGAGGCGGGGGTGTCCATGTCACATGGAAATCCTACCACTTCCAAAACACCCCCTTAAATCACAAGTCAATAAAAAAAATTTTAAAAGTGACACCCCTCCCATTCAGTGGTGAGGGATTTTTGGGAGGGAGGTTTGTCTCAGAGTGAGAGTCGAGACGGGTTCGACTGCTTGAGGAAGAAGGAGTATGGGGGACGGGGGGGGAGGGATGGGAGAGGGCGTGGCGATCACTCCTCGTCTGAGCTGCTGTTGTCCAGAGAGTAAACCATGAAGGCCAGATCGGGCCGGGCCGGCACCATGGGGTTGCCCGGTCTCACCATCTCAAAGCCCATGTAGTGGAACGTCTTGATGATGGACACTGGGGAGGAAACAAGAAGACGTCACCTGACTGATGACACCGTCTCCGGTTCACTGCATGTTAAATAGATAATCACGCTAATCCACCAAGATTTTATTACTTTTTGAAAAAGAATAGTTGAACTTTTTGGGAAATACACAATATGTTAATCTCATGTCTGTGCGACAACTACAGCGCTGCAGTCAGAAGGTAGTTAGCCTAGCTTAGCATAAAGACTGGAAGCAGAGGGAAACCGCTAGCCTAGCTCCCCAGAAACATGCCTACAGACACCTCTAAAGCTCACTTATTTACACACGTATCTTGTTTTTTTGTATCTTTTCACAAAAAAAATGATGGTGATGACTGAGTGTATGTAAGCATGTGTTTAATACATTTTTATGAAGTTAGTGTATTTCATCATGCTTACGTTGAAGTCTGTCTGTGTTTTAGTGGAGTAACACTGGGAGCATTGAGCTGCAGCTTCCAGAGTCCTGTTGTCGCAGTAAAGTTCTAAGTGTACAGACCTGGCAACCCTCTCTGTGCTGTTGGATAAACTCTTTTTATTTCCGTTTGTGTACAGATACAACGTGTTAAATATGGTGGCTTGAAGGTGTTGGAATGTGTATTTGCTAACTTGTGAGAGAGCGTTTGACACTTGTCTCCAATCTTTATGCTAATGTTGGCTAACACGTCAACAGGCACTTAAATATTTGCCAGCCATGTATTGTGCATGAAGTAAATAATCATTAAAGATCTCCTCCAGACATAATTTAACATGTATATAAATTGCACTACTTTAAATAAGAAAAACTATGTTGTAAAAATTTTTTTTGAATACGTTTAAGTGGTTTGGTTTTCTTTTGTTTGACTTTCTCCTTCTCCTTCATTAAAAATACAGAATCTGTAAATATAAGTTGAACTGCTGGACAAGAGGTGTTTCCTGCTTCACTGTAAAACAGCACTCTGCACATACATCATGCGTTTCTTTTATTTGTGATTTTAGCTACCTGCTCTGGTCTGTACAGCACTTCACGGTCAACGAGGGTCATTTTTAAAATGCGCTTTAATACATTAGACTTGACATACATCGTTCTGTCCAGTGAAGCTCTAACATTCAACTGTAACAACAGGAAGGGAAAAAAAGATTTTTGCGTGGAGGGGAACTTTAATATTGATTGGGTACGCAGCTAAAGCTTTTCATATGTTCAAATCAATATAAAAAAGATTGTGAGAGGCAAACTTCTCAAACAAAAACAACAACAACAACAACATGTGAGTATTTAAATATAATAATAAAGAACAAGAGTGCTTACATCGATCCTCTCTGCTTTTATGAAACCACAGGAAAACATAGTTAACTTTGAGCTTCTCTTCTGCAAACTCGAGCAGAGCAGTTAGCCTGAGGATGACATGAAGAGAGAGAGGGAGAGAGTCAGTGACGCACACAAAGTTTTTCCCCACCCTCTTTACATAAGCACTGCAACTTTACATAATAATGCAGTGGCAGCTGCAAAGCTGGCTGCTCCAACGACTGGCTCTTTGCCCACAGCAGGCAAGGTTACTCTGCCATGGCATGAATTACAGCCAAACACAGAGATGGGCTACGACAACACAAAGTTATTAGCATCAATTTTAATACCGGCCACACCGATAGCCTTAAGGACATGACAACAGCCTCAAACAGCTTCATGCGTTTCAAGTAAAGGGTGTGAACACATCCTTACCCCTCTTTGCTCCCCTCTACCAGCACCCCAGCAGGGATCTCCAGGAAGAGGCTGTCTTCTGACAGAGCCGTATCCCAGGAGGCCGAGCGGCGCTCGCTCAGCTGGTAGTGGAAGCGGAGAAGAGAGGGGTTCCCACCCACCGGAGACGCCTGTGTCACTGTTAACTTCTCATCCTGGATGATTACAGGAAGGACAGGAAAATTCAGTTCCACGTTTCACCCTTTACCATCAGAAGTCACCCAACTTGGGAGTGACAACATTTTGTGTGTTTACATTTTAATCAGAGATTGATTGCACATTGTTGTTACCCACAACACCACTGGGCGTTTATAAATCAGATAAAGATTAAAACGTAGAGGAAGAAAGATTTCTGTACCCGAAAGCAGTTCTGAAGTAAAATGAAAGGAAGTGGTTGTCGCGTGGGTCTTTTGAAGAAGCCGCACTGACTAACAGTCCTGTACAGTAACAGATGTGTGGTGTGACACTTCTGCCTTCACGAAATCACTGAGCTTTTGGTTTTGATATCTCGTCAGGCATGTGACGGCTTAGCATGAATTCAGTGTCAAAAACAGAAGATGTTTATACATTAGTGTTGTCTACAATCTAAATGTCTAAACAGTAAATTAAAAAAGTCTATGTGAAGCTCTGCAAGAGTTTGTGTCCTGAGTTTTTTTTTTTTTTTTTTAAATGCTCGCTGGAGGACAGATGAGGATGTTAATATGACAGTTGAGACTGATCTGTCTGATCCTACATCTCTAATCCCCAGGGACAGTCAGTCACATGTCTGGGATACCACACACACAAACACACACACACAAGATGTGCAGATGTTTTATTCTATTTTCAGATGTTCTATCAGGTGTTCCTTGTTTTGCGAACAAATGTTCATTGAGATGAATACAATGAGTCTACGATCAAAAGCAAGACTTGTGTATATACAAAAAGTACATAACTCTAAAAGAAAAATATACAATAAGAGGTGTTCTTTAAGGCCAATGTGAATAAACACATTACACTATAAAGAGCCCTATCAAGAGGAAACTAGGTAGAATGCATTATATCCACTGCAGGTGCAGATGATGAGAAGTAGGAGACAGATTAAAGGATTTATAAGCTTTAAAAAAAAAGCAACTATACAAAATGAGGGTAGTACTCATTAGAAATGTGTTCCTGTGTTCAGTGCACTGTGCACTTTGCTCTTTATCACAGCAGTTAAGGTGAGATGCATGCACTGTTTTATGGTAACTTTGCATTATGGGTTCAGTTGTTGCGGTGTTATGAGGCTTGTCACATATTATGCAAATATCACCAGGAAGCTTTAGAAATGTTGTTGTGTGAAGTAGAGGGCAGTCACCTTGTGTAGTAGCACGCCGAGAGAGTGATCCCTGACCGTCCCTCGCCCACCCGGGATCTTCAGTTGTGGGTGAGGGGCATCAGGAGCACCACAGAGGCCCTGGAGACTGAGGGATGGAGCTGGCCAGCCGAGACCCCGCTAACCAGGAACTGGAAGGAGAGAGGATGAATCGGTTAGCGTTTCACAGAATCTTATCCTCTACCCCTTGAGGTGGAAACCTTCTACACAGTCTCTCTTTTCTAATAATCTTCTCAACTCAACGCTTAACACTTAACACTGCCAGTGCAATACACTGACTGTAAACAGAACCTAGTGCATGTTTACTAGAAACCTCCACATGGATTCTTTAACTAAACAGACGGAACTCTAACTGAAACACATCGCGACTAATCCCGCTACCCCTCAACCTATGGCCTCACTCACCCGGGCCCCTTTTAACTCCATTAGACAGGTCGCTGTAATTAGCAAATATTAAGCACCTGTGGGAACATGTCCCACCTCTGCCTCTGACCTCTGACAGCCAGTGGGATCTAACATGATCATACCGTTTGCTCATTTGTTGGATCCCTTTATATAATCTGTAATTTCCAACAGTTTATCCAAACATCTATTCTGACGTAAAGTGTATAAACTCCTCTTGTTTGACTTAATTCCTATGGAGTAGTAATGAATTGTTTGCCTCGGACTGAAGTAGCACACTGACTGCAGCGCAAAGGCTTTAAACCTGAGACTCTGTGGTCCAGTCAGTCAGGTCTGGTTGGTTATATATAGATTTCACCACATTTCTCCAACCCTGTGACCAAAATTCAAATCGTAATGCATAAACAAAAGCCAACAAGCATGTGATGCGGAAAAGCTCTGCAAATAATTGAATTACTTCTAGCACAGTTTCAGGCCATTGACTCATACACATGATCCGTAAACACCTCTGCAAATAGCTTGCGAGGCTTTCGGGAACACACATCTTCGGCGTTTTGAGTTACAGTCGTGTATCTCAAGCCAGACATGATGGCAGCCGGCCGACGTTGACAGACCTGGGGCCTGGACATGAGGGCTGGGGATTCTCATTTTGTCAACTTTTGGCCTTTAGATGAGCAGACACCCTCCACAGCCTACCTCAGTTTTGTTCCTGAGAGTCGTGCGCCTTAATTTAAAACTTGGCACATTGCACATTCTTCTGTCTGAAACTGCATCAGGCAGACAGACCTGTTTGTGAGTCGACTATCGTTATATCAAAGTCATGTAGCCAGAAAAACATCAGCTACATGTAGAGGGTGAGCTGTGCCACAGTTTCTCCCCGCAGACCTGATAACCTGGACGACCTGGTCTGCATAACTACAGCCAAGAGAGAGAGCAATGGAAAACAAAGGTCATTATACGTGGCCTGTTCACTTAGCGGCTGCAACTGCACACACCTTTTTCCAGTCTCATCAGTGCCCTTGGTTATGAGATATGTGAACTGAAGCGTTAAAGCGTGGGAAAAAACAAAACCTCTTCTATTATTACAGATGCATGAACATTTCAGCAGCGGGGTCTTTTTTATTTAGCAGGTCAAGGGTGAGCTACTTTAATAAGCTTAGCAAAGGCTTTGTGTGTAAAGTATATACTGTGGCTGTTAGATAAAACGTAGTGGTGTAAAAAGTACAATGTTTCCCTGTCAAATGTAGTGGGTTATAAGTAGCAACAAATGGAAAAAATCTAATTAGAGATTGAAAAATGTACTTACTGTAAATAAAAATATATTCAATAACTAAAATAAAGTCACTGCAGATATAACTTAAAAATCCTCTAAAAACAGTGAAGTGTGGAATGAGGTGAATGTTGGCAGCACACTATTAAGACAGTCTACACCACCAAGTTTCTCTGTTTTCATGTCACATAAACAAAACAGACAGACTGTATCGGGGGCAACAGGTAGGACGCAGATGGAGGAAGAGATATGCACGCTTGCCAAGATGTCAAGACCTGCTTCTCTTTTTCCATCTTCGCTTTCAGAGACAGACACGAGAGCCTGTCCTTGATGGAAATGCCAGCTTGTTTTGAAAGGCAACACTTTCGTCCTCTGCCATTTCAGCCACACTCCCGAGCGACCCCTCCCCGGCCTCCCGTCCCGTGGTGCCACTCCAGCTGGAGAGCCGGAGCCTTTAGCCCTCCACCCCCAACGGGTCACACTAAAAACAGAATATAGGTTACGTTTTTAAAGAAGGCCTGGTGTGTACCAATATGACGGACGAGCACGGCGTATTAACATGCCGGCGAGAAATTAATCATCTGTTTGTTGCAGCGAGACTCAAAGATGCCATGGCGAGGACGTGCGTGTGCATGTGTGGATTCAAGAGAAACGTTTTCTTCTTTCCACGGATGAAGGCTTTCACTGCCAGTTTGCTCTTCCTGAGCTGCGAGTTGTTTTGAGAACGGATTCAGGTGAACGGTTTGAGGGGGATGAACAACCGGGGTTGGGTAAAGTTTAGCCGACAGCCAAGAAATACACATCTCAACCAAAACAGGAAGTGCTCTGGTAGGTCCTCCAAGACGACCGAAACACAGCAAACCAACGTCTAACACTATAATTACCAGCTTAGTAATGGAAAAAAAGACTAAACCTAAACCCAGATGGTCAACATAAACAAGCTTCTTAGCCCCCAGAAGGAGCTGTGGTGAAAATGGTTTAAGTTGGAGCCACAAACGTTGCTGTTTGCAGGAAAGTAAACAGGAGAGTCCTCAGACCTCCTGTGACCCCTGGAAGTTTGGCAGAGCAGCGTGTTGGAAAAGATGTCGAGACAGAAACAGGAAAGGCACACGTGCGCTGAAGCCTGAGCGGGGATCAACGTATCCCTGTCAAAACCCACTAACACACACACACACACACACACACACACACACGGAGCCTCTGGCAATTTTAAAAACATTCCTTACACAAAACGTTTGCCCCACCCTAAACACAGGCTGTCTGGAGTTGGTGGAATCCAACACCTGCTATAAAACAACGTCACGATCCACCATCTAATTAACGCATATTTGTCTATTGCCTGGCAAGATAGCCTCGACGTAGAGAGGCCAGCCAGTCACTGAGATGTTGCTGGTTTGATGCCCAGCACCGGGCATATACCTTGAGCAAGACGAGGACTGTATTTATGTGTAACTATATGTGCGAAAAGACAAATTTCAAATTGCATTGTGTACATTGACGATAGTCTTATTGATGTAGATGTTCAACAAAACATGAATCAGCACTCCATATTCACTATTTAGACAATTGATTAATCACTTTTGTGAGTTATTTTTTTAAAGTCTATGATATTAAATTAAATATGTTTGGTATGGCTGCATCTGATGATTTGTTTGATAGATTTAATGTTTGTAATAGTGAAGAATGTGCATCATTCTCCCTGAAAATGCGAGGTTTTGTTTCACCAGCAGTCCAAAACAATGAGAAAAACATCAAATCATCTTATTTCAGAAGTTGGAACCACATTTTGCGTTTGTGTGACATAAGTGGCATACATGATTGCAGAATTATTTTCTGTTGATTGACTAATAAGTAAATAAAAATTGATTTTTTTTCCCCCACACATGAAGAGCCTCTTCAAGTGTGCTGGCATTTTTTGTCTGTAAGCCGGTGCATGCTGAAGGTTTGCATCACATCCTTGTTGATGACTCCAGATGTCAGCTGAAACTGGCTGGCACAATTTATGTTTTAGGTTTGTTACAGAAAAAAGCCAGTCACTTAAAATGAGGCACTTGGTTACACTAAGGTAAGATAATCCTGCTGTTTCTGACTGAATGTACCCCCCCACCCCCACCCACAAAAACAGATTCCATTGATGTTTGAGAGGTGAACTAGGGGAGGGGTGGGTGTTATATAACTGGGCTGATGTAGGCCAGTTGATGCCTTTAGCTGACAGGGCCATAACAGTCAGAGAGCTAATATAGTCACTGCTCTGGCTCACAACATCAATGATAAACCCACAGAGGACAAAAACAAGGCTTATTATGCCTGAACAGAGTAAGAAAAAGAATAACACACAGGCTGCAATTTGTCCACGCTGTTGCTCATAAATCTTAGGTCTACCATTCTCGTTTATAAAAAACATATTGCATAATAAGAGACATATTACTACCATAGCGACACTAAATCTCTATAGGACTGATATGGTGATGCAATAGGGGGAACATGCAGTACAAAATAATACATAGCAGTTAAGTTTAGGTTAGCCGACTATAAAGTCACTACTGGATTGCACATGCACACTGTATAAGAAAATGTTTTTTAAAAAACTGGGAAACGTGAAGGTGCCACTACCTCGTTCAGTACAGTATGTACAGTGGTAGAGAAGCCAACCCTGAGCAAAACTAAGTAGGGCTGCAACTAACTATTATTTTCATTTTAGTCTTATGATTGATTTCACAGTAAACAGTTTAGTTTATAAGATGTCAGAAAGTTGTGAAAGTGCCGCTACACAATTTTCCAGAGCCCAAGGTAAGTAATAAATTGGTTGGGGTAATTTTAGGCGATCACAAATGCATCAAAATCAGAGTATATGTTGGCTGATGAGTTACAAGAAACTGCAGTACCGAAAAATTCAAAGATATGACTTTGAGGTAGTTTGGAAACAGCACCTTCGTTACATAGTTTGTCCTCAAAAGCACTGACAAGTTTATTTTTCAACTGTAAAATATCCAACTGCTCAGTATATATCTTGGTCACATGGATCCTTGTTATAAATATATGATATGCGTTTATGAATAAATAAATAACTGATCTACTACATGATTTTCAAAACTTTCAAATATCAATATTAGCCTAAAACATCTGTATCTTTTTCTTTATTGAATTTCCACCAATAAAAACAGACAAAAATCAGTGAATCCTTGCATTTAAGAGGCTGGAAAAAAGAAAATGTTTGATATTTGTGCTTGATTAATAACTTAAACAATTAACAGATAGTCAAAATTGATCTTCTGTCCATTAACTAATCTACTGACCATTTCAGTACTAGTTGTAAGTGAGTGTTATTAAGTTATTTAATGTTGTAACAATTTGTTTCTTAATTGATCAACATTAATTACCAACTATTTTGACAATCAAGTCATTATTTAAGTTATCTTGCCTTTTCCAGTTTCTTGAATGCAAGGATCTGCAACTTCTCTATTTTATATATCTTTATAAATTACATATATGGGTTTTGTTGATTAGCCAAAACCAAGCATCGTTAAAAAAGGCTACCTTGAGCTCTGTAAACTTTTGAGCCCGTTTCTTATTACTAATAACATTTTTACAGACTAAACAATTATTCGATAAAATCATCGTGTGATTCACCGATGAAGAGAATTATTGTTTGCAGCTTTATTTCTTCTCAACTTTGCACAACATACTATGTTTAAGGATGTTTTTTTCCCACTTGGACAAAACCATCACATTGCGTCTAGTGTATCCCTCTGGATGCAGAATCTGCATGTAAAGATAGAGTAAAAACAACAGTCTGTAAACAGTTTTGTGTATCGATGTCAGCCTGCATGTGACAGGTCTGTTTACAGTTCCGCGTATTTCAGTCTGCTTATTTCTAGAGCTTTCGCCGTTGTTTTCCTGCTATTTTGCGAGCTAAGCTAACTGACAGTAAAGTTAAACTATTTTAACAAGCCCAACAATTGTATAAAAGTTGACCTCAAACCAACTAAAACATACTCGCTGCACTTATTTAGACAACTGACATCCACAAAAAAACGTCAACGTCTGTTTTTAATGTTTCTAGAAGAATATTAGCATCCTCCTACCTTTCCTCGGTGTTCAGCATGATAGCTTCGAGGAAACACGGGTCTTTAGGTCCTTTTTGACAACTAAAACAATTGCTATTCGATAAAAACTCCACAGAAAAGTTCACCATTCGTAAATTAAGAGAAACCCTCTTTGCAGTAAAAGTGACTGTTAAGCTAGCGTTAACAACGTCGCACCACAGAATCGCGTCTCTGCGCTCTACGGCGGCTCGACGGGGGGTTTTATAGTTGCAGCAAGGCATCATGGGTAACCCCTCACAGGAAGTAAGGCTGTTTTTTAAGTAAACAAATGACTAAAACACACACATATAATGAAAACAAACATAGCAGCGTTTATATGATAATTCTGCTATGACATATTATGTTAACTGTACTGTAACTTTATCATATTTAATGGTAGTTTTAATCAATTACTGTAATATTCTAATATGCATTAATGAAAGACAACATCTTCATATTGTACTTACTTGGTTATGTCTATTGTGTTATACTATATAGGTCGATTAACCCCTCTATCCTACATTTTAGAAAGAGTATACTAAAATAACAAGCTATATATTTAGTTTTCTAAAGTTATTTGCCCTGAGGGGTTGGCCTACTTTTGTAGCTTTTTCTCTCTCTAAATCAGTGCTCTACAGGATTAGCTTACATGTTGCCTGTGTTCTGCATATACACCCCTCTCTTTCAGCTAGTCATTGTTTTTACCAACAGGCTAGACACAGTATAAGTACAGCCTGATAATTCTCAGAACAAATGTTGCACGTAACACACTGCAGCCTGGCTTTCAGTTCCTAAGGCACAAAATTAAGCTTTTTTCAGCTGCATTGCATTTCAGTAAATCCCTCCTTCTCTCTTGGTTGTATTCTCACCAGTGGCTCCAAAATATTATGATTACTTGAAAACTACACATTTTAACATCTTTAAGTCCTTTATAGCTTAAAATTAAATTAATTTCTCATTCCTCAATACATTATCCTCTATGAAGGTAATAGTTTAGGACTAACACCTATCACTTGAAGGGCACAACACACCGGGACACAACTTTTTCTTCAGAGGGGTCAGAGGTCAAGGTCAAGCATTGTGCAGGGCCCTGGAGCAGTATTGAGGGTCCCAAAATTCAGACCTCCAAAACTGCTTCAGGACCCTGCACTATGGCTGACCTTGACCTCTGACCCCTGTTTAGGGATCAACATGAACTAGGGACAGAGACTTAAAAAAACAGGATTAATACGCCTCCTGGAAGTGACCACAATGTCCTGTTCTTCTAAAACTGTCCATCTGTCCTTCGCAATGGTCAGCTCTTGGCCCAGGCTGTCAGCTTGAATCTGAACATAGACCCAGTTATGTAAGGAGGAATGGAAAAGAGTCCCCGTGCCAGACAGATTATCCGATTAGTAACAAGATAGCAGCCCAGCTACTTGATCCTGGCACATCCCAGCATAAATGTTGGCGGTTGAGCTTGCCTGGGTAGGCAGGGGACATGAGGGTCAGCGTCCCCTCCAGCTACCATAGAGAGCACCCTCATGATGTAACAGTGAGTGAAACCTGTCAAAGGAGTCTGTGTCCTGTAAATAACAGCATCAGTGTCAAGAGGGACTTACAGCAAGTTTAATAATAGAATAAGTTTCATCTTTAGTCCACAAATGTTTCTTTGGAAATATGCACTGCATATGGACATTGTTTAATTCTTCCTAACACTGAAGAATCCACACCTCAGATCCTCCTCTGTGAGTGGTAGATATTTAGTAACGATGATTAAAGATCATGTTTATTCCCAGGATTCATCACCTCAGTGCACGTCATGAGAGGAGGCAGTGTCCCACACAGGCAAGGAAGAGAACCTGGCAAAAGAACAAATTAGACGTAAGGGGATACAAGGAGATGTGGAGTATTTAATCAGAAGTTCAGAAAGAGTCTTAATACTCTAACGAGATCGTATTAAATTCTCAGCCCAACTGTGAAAAAGGTAAGAGGACAGGAGGAGGATGATTCCCCTAAACAACTGTAGTATTTAACCTCTGACTGCTCACTGCTCTAACAAAGCCGCTTCATGTTGTTTTCAATCATGGTTCTATGCACTTGATGTAAAGCTCTTATTTTGGAAGTCGCTTT
>JAVQJL010054429.1:0-27494 GCA_036024295.1 Nannoperca obscura | reverse complement strand
ATCATTCAGTCATTTCAACATAATTCAACGTTTCAAAGCAGCTATTCAGTTTAGCGATAGCATTTCAGCAGCCAGCATTCACACCGCAATTTCTTCAGAAATTGCCTTCTCTAGTTAGTGATTATGCACTTTTGCCCGTGCATCTAAGGCTTTAAGGTCGGGGTGCAGGCGTGTGTGTGTGTGTCTAAGTCTATGTGATGTGTGTGAATGTGCGTTAGATATAAAGAGAGAAAGTGAAAGTAAGAGAGAGAGAGGATAATTGATAATTGCAGTATCATAATAATAATAATAATGATGCCATATTTTTTTTCCTTGGCTGGTCTTGGCTGTTCTAAGTGCTGCAGAAAGCTGGGATCCATTAAGAGAGACATTTTTCCACCAGCCGTGCATGTAGAGACAGGGCTCTCCTCCAGCACTCTTCATCTCTGTCTCTCTGCTGTCTCTCTTTTCACCTCATACATCACACAGCAGGTTTAAAGCATCAAACTATAGAGGGTCCAAAATGATTTCTGATTCAGGAGGTTTTTTCACTTAGTTTAGGCAAATATTGTGTTTAGTGTTAAGCAAGTCCATACACCTAAACATACACATGAGAATATACTGGACACCTGAGCAGTGTTATATCTGTATAGTGAGTAAAATAAGAGAACGGCGTGGCAAGAAGCCTACCTGTCACAGGCTGAATGGAGATGAAATGAATTGTAGAGTTTGGGATACGGGCGCACACTCTCAGACAGTCTTTCCTTGAAGGCAGTCATGGTTTTGCACTCGCAAAATGTAATGGAAGAATGACAGAAGAAAGTTCAAGTCCTGCATACCTTTCGCACCTCTGCAAAACTGTCCAATCGATTGCTGGTTTTGGAAAGTACCAAAAGTTGTCGAATGCATCCCCGTAGATTCCACAGTCAGACGATCTGTCACTCACTTTGTATGGAGCATACTGAGCGCTGGACATCATTTGAAATGTTTTGACGAATACGGTGCCGGTACAAATTCCTCACCCAAAAAGTATCGAGGTCCGACTGATACCCAGCGCTTCTCTCTCTCTTTACTGTACTGACACAAATCCACCCATCATTCCACGTCTGTGTCTTTTAAATAATGTGGCTGAGGGTGAATGTCATGCACTACGAGTTTATTAAGGGTGCAGCACTTTGTCATAATGATTCAGAGTGGGTCTGTCTCTCCTCAACCTCGCGTAAGACACGATAGCCTGGTAGCTAGTGACTTCACTCACCGCTGTAGTTTCCCTGCACTTTAATGTCTCGCCATACAAAGGAGCTGATTGATGACTTTCAGTAAATGTTTTCCAGCCTCAGAGGAATAACTTCTGTGCTGCACCTGAGACAGAAGCAGTTCACATCACCTTCTCCAAACTGAATCGTATTCCTATACTTGCTGTAATTGCCCTGAAAATATATTTTCCTGCTCTTTTTAGCTCTCATTTAATTCATTTTCCATGCATTTGCCTTTTACATGACCACATATCTGCAAGGCAGTATGGCTCAAAGCCTTTCATTCTATTCTATTGGTTGCTAGTAATCTTGTTGATCCAGGAATTAAGGCTTTTTCCATTGTTGGGTTTATTATAGCTCGCTTTGGATACGAGAGTCTGCTATAAAAATAAAGGGAGAGAAACGACTGTATTTGTCATAGCCAGTTAAAAATCCCCGCCATCACTTGTTTTTTTTTGCCTCATCATTTGTCTTGAAGACTCGCCTCTGGGTTGCCATGCGTTGCCAGATAAAACCCCCCTCTCTTGCACTCTGCAGGCAGGCCCGGCTTTGGCTAAGAAACGCGAGCACTAAACTGGACTTGGCGCTTCAGTGTGTCAGTCTGCCCTCACAGTTGCATAAGACACAGACAGATGGGCAGCGTGTGAAGAGAGGTGATGAGATAAAAGGAGCGGGAGAAAGATGGAACGACCGTGAGGGGGAAAAGCAGAAGAAAGCCCCGAGTTGAAGAACTGATAGAAAGAATGTGGCTCTTTCTGGTGGTTTTTCACAGTAATGTTTTTACCTGACTTTTGGTTAGACTCCGTCTGAATCTGGGTCAGAACAGACTTTAGAGTAGTTTACTGGCGTTAGCAAGTAAACTACTCTCTGCTGTGTGTTTCTGGGACTGTAAGTTGGACTAGCAGGTGGGTTACATTCCTGCTTGTTTGGTGAAACTCGTTCACGCTCATTATGCACACGCAAATTCAGACTTTATGGACCAGCTGCTTGCCTTCACATGGTTGTCATCATTTAATTCAGACGGGTCATATTCTAGACTGTAAACTGTAGTGCGTGCATGAGAGTGTATGTGCTTGCATTTACAGGTTGTGTTCTAGACTTGATTTCAGTCCTGCAAACATCCACCGAGGATGAATTGAGCCCAACATTTGGAAGCCGGCCCAATCTGAAAACCTTGTGGAGCTGTTTAGTTTTCATTTTGAATTAAAACAGAGTGTCTCGCCGACTTCTAACCCGTATAAACAAGTAGTTTCATTTTAATAGTCATTGTAGATGTAAAATGAAGCATATAACAGCTACGAGTTCTAATTCTCACCTCGTATTATTCAGAAACACACTTTGCCGGACAGTTTAGGAGACATTTGACAGCTTATTTATCCGCCATGTTTTTCTAGTTAGAAAACTTGAATAAAAGCCCACATTTGTCCAGTAAAGTGTACAAATAGTCCAAGTTGATATTTCAGAGAAGGAGCCTTCAATCACACTTCATGCGACTCTACTTTAGATGATGCTTTTCTGTACTGAGCTTTGCCAGACCACAACAAGAAAAGCAAATACTGAGGGCTGGGCTTGCGAGGCCCCCGTCTCCTTTCAGCGGGTTCAACGCCATTTCTCCCATTTTTTTAATGCGTTTCCATCATCAGAGCTGCAGACGTCCCCAGCAAAGAGGCAGGCAGGAGAACGTCACCGCGCTCAGCTTTGACGCATTACTGCCAAAATATGCGCTGTTGTTTTTCAAAACATTGTCTATTAAATTACGTGTACGTTGTGTAAGTTGTGAAGATGAACTGTACAGATCCTGTACATTCGGAGGCCTGTCTGTAGTGCACACACACACACACACACACACACACACATTTACCCTTGTTAATGTTTGAGAGTCTGAACTTTTGCCTGAATTTCTGAATAAGCGGTAATGAGATGGAGTGTAAAGAAAATGAAGGTGGGAAATGAACACCATCCATCACCTGAATGCTGGAAAATATTTTCTCACTGGAGCGTCTTTTATTATCTTTGCCGAGTCAATAGCATATGTCTAAGATGAATTCTCACCAGCACTAAACTGAAGCTAAACGCTCACTATAAGAAGGTGGGAAGTGACACTGCAGAGAGATAACATGGAGAGGGAAAGCGGAGCTACTTTTTCACCAAGTGAATGAACGTATTTCCCCTTCAAACCTCCCTAAAACAGGCGCAAATATACGATTGTTGCACAAAAGAAAAAGGGAAGACGACCACAATTCCAGTGAAATAGCCGATACAAACAAGTTCCCACCGCAACAAATGAAAGCAAGGTGCACCTCTTTGATCCGGTCCCTGAGGCCGGACCCAGCCGTGATAAGATGATAAGAACAGTCTCTGTTTCCTGTCTGTGCAACGGCCACTTCCCGCCATCTCACCCTTAATCATTTCCTCCCCCTCAGTCCGTCTGCTTCTTCTTTCTCTTCCTCCACCTCCTCCTCCTCCTCAGTATCAGAGGGTCTCCGGCAGGGTTGATTGAGACAGAAGGATGCAGCAGACAGGCCGCCTCACCTACCAGCCAGAAAAGCCCTGATAAGACGGAGGTCAGATTGAAACATCCACAGACACCAGACAACAGATTTCTGAGTCTGCAGCAGGGATGTGGGTCACCACCATTACTGTGTAGAGAGCCTCATAAATCTGTGAAATGATTAATCAATGAGGCTTTAAAATAACACACGTTGCTTTTTGTCCTGGAAAAAGAGTGTCAGTACTTTTTCTGATGTTTAGTTGAGTAGAAGGAAAGTGATCTCAGTTTTAAAGCTGTAACTTGAGGCAGCTTCAAACTGCAGCACAGATGATTTAGTATCTCTTTTTACCCTGTAGCTGTTTCGCAAACTTCAATTTCTCAATAGCAGAGTTATGGAGAGCGTCTCCAACTAAATGCAGCATAGGGAAAGATATTAATTGCAAGCTTGAAACCTTTCTTTCTGACAATCAACTGGACCAGTAGTCCCCATAATTTCCTCTTTCAGTTGTTTAATTTGAGTCATTTTAGAAGCCCGAAGGGAGAAAACCATCCAGAGTTTCCCAAGAAAGAGCAATAATTATAGAAAAGTCTGAGTCTGAGTGAACGTAAGTTTGTGTAGCAGAATGTTTCTTTCCTATCCCAATATTCACGTGACCCTTCATATTTATCTCCTGACTCACTTGAGGAATCCTGACCCGCAGGTTGGAAACCACTGTTTTCTTCTTTCTGGCTTTGGTTCTTGTATTTCTCTTTCTTCTAACTGTGTCTTAGACTTTTGGTTTTACAATGACTGAATACATAAAGGATTTGACTTCATTACATAGTATATTGGTTTAGAAAAGCAGGAATTACCAGAGAGTACCATGCTTTTAAAACATAGATAGATAGATTGATAGATGATATATTTCAAATGTAATTTCGTTGTAAGCAGATATCTTATTATAACTCCTGACTTCATCAGAGCCCCATAACATGCTTTACTCTCATGGACTGAAATCATTTAGTGTAATGGGACTTTTTTCTCAAAATAATCTAATTTTGAAGTAGTGCACTCCTCACACACTCTTTACTGGGAGCTTACCTGGCACGTATGCTCGGGGTGTAGTTTAAAAGTCATTAAGACACTGTCATGGTGATTGAGACAATAGACTCAACATGACATGTGTGTGTGTGTGTGAGTGTATGTTTTGGGTTTAGGAGGAAGAAATGCTTTAGTGTACGGTTCTGCTCCTCTGGGCCTCTTCATACTGAATCACTCTGACAGAAGAATTTTCCATTCTCCTCTTTCATAACCTTGTCCATCAACCTCAAATATGCTCTGCTGAGGTATTCTGGAGAATTCTTCTCACAAAATGCTTTGACAGAGCTGTATTTTGGCAGCATTGTCATCATTAATACTTCAATTTGCAGGAGACAAAACTTTGGTCTTTGTAGAGATTATTTTCCTTCGGTTTGACGACTCAAGCCAAAACATTTTGATTAAATATTTTAAAAGCTGTTCCGAATGTGAAGAATTGCAGCTTTTCTTTGTCTTTCATGATAAATAAAAAAAAATATCCTCGGGTTTAAGACTGAAAAACAAGCAATTGGAAGATATCACCTTGGGCTCTGGCAAATAGTGGTTTTTCAGGCGTTTTTCACAATTTTCAGATTTTCTTTTAGACCAAACAATAATGGATTAATGGAGAAAATAACCGGTGTTAATCTATCTTACTATGTCTAATTGTATTGACACTATTTGGCATTGTTACTTATTGGTGCCCTGTGCACTCCTGTTCCTTCTCTCGTCACACTCCACTCACCCCTGCCCTCCTCTCTGAAATGGATACCGAATATTTTCCAGAAACAGGGGCCTACTTTCCGGCCTCTGAACGTCTAGGACCCCGAGGCCTCCTCGTTCACCATTATCTCACACAAACACAGACGCACACGCACAACTTAACATGCATGCTGGCCTGATGTAACCTCGGATGAAAAGAAACAGAAATCAGACTTTAAAAGACACAACCATGATGTAATTTTAAACATATGTAAAGCACGAATATCATTTTGACCTGTTTTCCGTTAAGATTAATTAATTAATTTTGTTCAGAGCACATAGAATAATTGTATATATGAAGACGTGGTCAACAGATGCGTTTCAACTGATCCCTCTGTTCTCCCGCAGCTGTCTCTGTGTATTGATAACGCAGGACCCTTTGAATTCCATGCCATGTCACATATCTGTGGAGAAGTGTTGACAGACAGCCAGGTAGGGCGGAGATATGCCGGCTGAGAGGTCATCTGAGTTCAGCGGTCATGGCGACGGGTCCGCCTGCAGCTCACTTTAGAGCAGAGAGGCTCATAAGAGGCTGAACATGACCCAAATATGTGCAACCTGTCAGAAAAGTGGATGCTTACAAAGATCTCTTATAACCTCTAATAGTCCGCAGCTTCTAGGAATGCTGCAGTCTCTTATCTTTCCAGTTCGATACAGCCGATCTATTGAGAAGTAATTAAAAAGTTCTTGAAAATGCAGATTATCTCTGTGAACGTGCCGTTTTGTCAACCAAGAGTTTAAGTCAAGCAAGTGCTGATGTACAATCTCTAAAATAGCACCGCAGTTTGTTTCAATCTTTTTGTTCTGAGCCAATTTTACAAGAGATTTTCCAAACGCTGGATATCTCATTTGGAACAAAACCCTTCAATTTGTCAGAGCTGGGGCTTATTTGTAGCCCAATCCAAGGTCACTGGTTTCTTCCAACAACTCTCCAAGCATCCTGGTCCCATCTGTATTCAGTACAGCAGCCATAGCCTTGGCAATGTAAGATGAGGCTACGTCCTTTAACTACCTTCTTTATCCTTCCTCTTCTTCTTTAGATCTTTTTCTAGTAGATCAGCAGTCTTACGCTGTCAGGAACCCTGTTGAGTCCAACACAAATTTAGGTTAGGTTTCACATCCAAGAATTGCCAAGAAAGGTTCTTGGCAAGAAAAGTTCCAGTGTTGATTTGTCGGGTTAGATTTCTACTAATTTAATCTTTGGGTGGTTGATGAAATGACATTAGGAGTAAGTAAGTGCTGAAAACCCCTTGTTGAGAAAAACTGGTGCAAGTCGGATGGATCCTGTGGCTTTGAACGGGTTTAAAATGGATGTAGAGGATCTGAATCTGACGTTGTTAGAAGCGGTGCATTTGTGCATCCATATGTGTTTATAGAAAATGTAGACACCATGAAAAATGTTGCTGTTTGGAATATTGTGAAATGAATCCGTCGTTGTTCAGTTATTCTAGACTTTGCTGAAAGGTTGCAAATTACTGCTATTGCCGATAACGTTTTTGGCCTCTGCAAAAGCTGCCGAGTTTGTAGTTTTCCTCAGCACCAGGTGATCTGTCCATCTGTCTCCCTCTTTCATTTCTTTCTGTTTTCAGTTGGTCTCCGCTTCCTCCCCTGCGTCACGCCTCATTTTCCTGCCTCGAGGGTCCGCTGCAGCATTGCTCAGCGGACGTCAGTGTATACAGTTTGGATGCGGTGGAGAATGTCCCACTTGGCCTTGGGGCTAAAGCTGCTGCGGTCAAATAACTGGGCTTCGCTCCGGCCAAAACCAACGACTCCAGTTAGAGAAAGAATTACGGAATGAAAATGAGGCGACTGAGGCCAGTGGAAACAACAGCGAGTGTGTGTGTGTGTGTGTGTGTGTGTGTGTGTGTGTGTGTACGAATTTATTAATGCACTGATCCACTTTGTTTCTTCTTATACGTAAAGTCAGGGCTTTGCAATACCAATCTGGTTTCTGTATTCCACACAACAATCTTGTTAAAGATGCTGTAGCATGAGACTCTAACTAACACAAAAACGCCAATATTCCTTGTAGGCTTTTGCAATGTTTTTAGTTTTTGTTTATTAAATTGCATAATTTTATAAAAGTAACGAAGAAACTATATTTAATGTGGATTGGTCTGTTCCAGTATATCAGATTGATGTATCTGTAGTTTATAGTTGTGTTTGTGCACATGCATGCAAAGAATAAAAACATAACTGTTGGTTTTGTCCATGTTCCTTGTGCAGTTTTTAGCATCTAAACCAGAGAAACAACAGTTGGAAAACACACCCAGATCCTCTGCTTTTCACCGCAACCTGTCGCCGGGACAATCTCTAAATTCTCAGAGGAAGTGACTGTGGATCAGAATCACTCCGTGACATCTTTCAGTGTCTTTGCTGGACGTGAGAAAGTGGTATTTACGTTAATGGATGAATGTGTGAAAATGTGAGAGAGGAAAGAGCGAATGTTGCTTTTTGTTACTTTTTCCAAGAGGTATTTCTCATTCCTTGTTGTAGTGTTCTCCTGGTACACGCATCGGGAGTCAAATACTTTGTCAGAGGGGAAATGACCAAACACCACTTTATGCTACTTGCAACCCTTAAGGCACAATTTTAGAAAAATGGGATATTGGCATGAGCTCGACGCAGGAGACTGGAGAGGGCCATCTTGTCAGTAAATCCCTTCCACTGACAGAAATGTAATTTCAGACCTTTCCGCATCAGCCCCACGCATCCGTCATTGTGTCATGTTTTGCGTGTTCCCCCTACTTTTAATTGTTCCCCTGGAATTAGGTTTTTATTTTAATGACCGCAGAGAGGAGGCGTGTAAGTCATAAAAATCAGATGTACAAAGTGGGGAGTCTCCAGGAGGACTTCACTACTTCAGCCCCTGTTGGACAAACAGGAATAGCACACACACACACACACACACACACACACACACACACACACACACACACATACACAGAAAAATGTTAATGCTTGGTTGACTTTGTTGTTGTTGTTATTTTACCTGTTGTGTATCTTTTTACTCATAGGTGTAGATAATAACATCAGTGCGTAAGGGACTTGTGCACTTCCTGCAATGCTTTGAACATAAATTTTCACTTTTTTGTCTCACGATTAGGTGTTCAGCTGTTAGAGTACAGCTTTACACTCTTTGGTCGGTCAGATGCACACACCTACACTCACACACACACACACACACGGCTGTGAACACACACTTTCCTACACACATCGTATCATGCTCACTCCCCTAAACTCACACTCTGTTCTTTCCACTGAGTGTAGTCACACAAACACGCACACACCTATACACAGATTCCCTCGTACTTAAAATACTGCTCAGCGACTGATAGGTGCTGCTGACACCAGCCTTATGGAGCTCTCTCTCTCTGTGTGTGTGTGTGTGTGATAACTGAAAGGTGAGGTGGTGGGGTGTTGAGGTGGAGAGGTACCAAGAACGGAGGCTTTGAAGATGAATACTCTCTCGGCAGGGTCAAAGGTCAGGGAGGCGTCAGCAAGGACAGGAGCTGTCAGCAGCTTCAGTGTCCATCATTTAAATCAACTATGAAGATCATTAGAAAACAGTGGTTTCTTGATCTCACTGGAAAAAGTGTGTTTCCAGCAGGCCACCGTGCTGTGGAAACCATGGTTCTTTTAAAAGTCGGTTGTCTGGCACATATTTTTTGGATGAAACTTTTTCTGTGTGGTGAATAGAGCCCTGTTGATACTGGATTTTTGAGGCTGATTCTGATATTTGAGAGTTAACATGATCGTCCTCAGTTGGGGTTACCTGGTTCAAATAGAAAAGCAGGTGTTTACACGTCCATGCTGATTTAAAGGTTGCTTCTTGACCATTGCAACAGTAGCTGACAAAGTCCATTTAGTAGCTTTTAAACATGTCACACAAAATCTTTTTTCTTATTTTTAAGATCTGCCATGCAGATGTATCAGTTGTCCTTTGATATTCAAAAACAAACATGCATTCTCAATATAGGAATAAACCGTTCGATGGGTGCACTTGAACTTCTCATCTTGTCACGTACCTCTGACATGCTGCTCCGTGCTCACAGTACAGTATAAAGCAAGTCCACCGCATTGTGATTAAAGACACAAATCACAATAATTCTTTAAGCATGTGGATTTACTTTGGCATCTTGAGATTAGGATTTACCAGAAGTGTCACACATTGGCACCTGAAGAAACCAAAACTATTTGAAAGAGCCAGTAGTGGCAAACTAAATAACATGTTTTTATGGGCTAAGGCGTGTAGGTCTATTAGTTAACCACTTGCTATGTTGAGGTTAGAGTTTGAAAATGCCAGATTCCACTGGGTTGTTTTCTTTAGTGAGCGAGAGTGTGTACGTGTTTGTCTGACTGGATGTCTCTGTTTGTGTGAACGACTATAAGTAGGTAATTGGTACATGTACGTGAACCCGCAAATAAGTCCACATCCTGTTTGTGTTCTTTTTATGTGACTTTCTTTTTCTCACGTTCTCCAGGTCTGACTCTGTAAGATTTCAGTATCTGGAGCGATTAGTTGTGTTTTCAGCCTGAGTGAGAAAATCCGTTCCAAGTAGTTACCCAAATATAGAGACAAAACACGCCCTCACCTCAACTTTAATCAGTTCGTGTTTGAAATGCCGCGTGTTGGCAAGAACCCAGCCCCCCAGGACCTGACGCGGATCACCTCACTGCATTTCCCAAAAGCATACAAATATGATCAGTTTCAATCCAGGGTATCCAAACAGTAAAGGCAGGTGTTTCCCAGCAACAGCACATTTCTATTGGTCTTGTAGTTTTCTTGGAGAACAAGAATGTGCAACACCATCGTATGTTCCAAATTGCTCTTGATTTATGGTGAGGTTTAGAGCTTTTGTGCAAATCCATGGCAACTCAGGCCGAGTCCATGCAAACTCCGAGCAGTAACGCCCTAAAATGTGTCCTCCTCTTTAATTGACCTCCCAACTTGTGCTTCCTCTTGATGTTATGAGGTCCAATGTAATTTATCTTACCAATGAGGGCCCAGTCCAGAACAAACAGGAGAATCAATAAATTGAAATCTCTCCATGAATCCATACTACAAACGCTGACGTCTCTCCAATTCCCTGCTCTATTAGAGGAAATCTCCACCTACAGCTGCTTCCAAAGCAAATAAACCCCTCAGGAGGAGAAAGAGGGGGAGGACAGAAAGAGAGGAACACGAGGAAGAAATGCAACTACAGCAACAACAGTCAACATAACAAAGGAAAATGCTGCGTCTGTCTCCACAGTGTGGTCTGAGCGAAGTCTGGACGAGATGGGATACATTTTCATGGATGCTTTAAGCCGGCGACGTCCCCAAATCGTTCCCTGCGTATAAGCACTTTCAGCGCGCCAGCCTGGAGTCAAGGAAAGCATCACCCTCCACCACACTGTTGCCTTTATTTATTTCAAAATCAAAGCTCGGCCTTAGAGATGACGCTGTGGCAGCTCCGCGCTCGGGTAATATGGTAATGATCTCATGTATGTTACAAATATTACATAATTTGCGGGATTTCTTCCACTCTTAAACGTAATTCTGTTGAAAATTGACTTTTATGTCACGTGTAGAACATTTCCATCAAAGCCACAATACAGTTTAAAAGCAGAACATGTTCCAAATGTCTAAAATATCAATGTTAAGCATCAGGTTTTGCTTTGTTGACTAAACAAGTGAAGTCATATATTTAATAGTGAGACCTCCATTAAAAAGACCAGTCAGACCTCACCATCTCTTATTCTTCCTCACACTCAATCAAACCAGCTATCCTCGTCCAATTACCCAGAATGCCGTGTCCGATTGAAACACGGTCAGTGCCTACGATGTTTCTCTCAGCGCTTCGTTCCGCCAGCACAACACAGGGGCCAGTGGGGTGGATAATTGAATGAGTTTCTCATTTGCCAGCCAAGATGGCCTTTCCCCTTGGCGTCACATTGTGGGATTAGCTTCTCTCTTTCCCCCGGTGTCGCTCCTCCTCTCGCTGTTCCTGGTTGAGTTGCTGAGGATGATGAATGGTCCTGTGACAGAAACCATCAAGCCAACACACACAGACGTTCAGCCTACCGTGTCCGACAATTAACCGACTGTCCGCACTCTCTTCTCCAAAAGTTTGGACGCAATTGCACTCCTCAGTCAAACAGGACTCAGTGTGGGCCCGCGTTACACAGGCAGACTTTAGTGAAGACTTTTAAATCATTAGGTAGTGGTAAACAAGTCACTAGTTGCCATTTTCCTGTAATGGCTCTCCTGTTCTAGAATTAGTTTTATTACCCCAGAAAAGGTTAACAATTTATCTACACAGTCTCTGTGCAACTTCAGAAACATCTTCTGTGGTTTTGGGAACCTCCACTTTAAGCACAATGATTGATGAGTGATCCTCCCTTAAAATATTGTGCTGCAGTTTGTGTCTAGTCCTCCTTAAGTACAGATACCTACATCTTCTGGGATGAGACACTTGGTATGAAGATGGCACTGCAGGAGACTTAGACTAAGACTTATACGTTGATGGTTGATATATTTGAAATATATATGACCAAATTTAAAAGGTCGAAAATGTATCCGTGTTTTCATTTGATTGCCCTCTGGAGCTGCTTTTATGCTTCCACTTCACCAGCTCAGTTCAAGAAATGTAGCACATTTACAAGTGAAGATATTTTGGAATCAAAAGCCTCTTATAAGATAAAAATGTGCTATTCCTGTGAGGCATGCAATACACGAGGAACAAAAACAAGATGTTTGTGGGACAAAAGATCGAGTCATTCCACTCATTTAACTAGGAAACTAGGAAACCTAGTTTATCTCAAGTATGCAAAATATGTGTCCCTGAGATGTTGCTCAATAATGCTAAAGTTGAGTCTATGGCTGTAATTGTTGGGGCCCTGCAGAGTTATTGTTGTTATTCTTACCACCCAAGCCAAGAGCAGATAGCCTGTCAAAACAAGCGCTCTCACTTCCGACCGATGGGGAGACGGATGCAGTTGGTTTGCATTTTTTTTCTTAATCCACTGTGGAATGCCTGCAAATAAAGTTTTTGTTTTTGGAAGGTGGACCTCAAGGAAGTGAAAACACAAAACATGCAAGAGAATAACGGGCAGACTCGTCGTGTGTTGTTCACGCTCTGTCAGTGACACAAGAAGAAACGGCTTTAAATGAATGCGATGACTGAAAAGTCAACTAGACTACGTTATACATTCGACCCACATCCTAATGTCGACTTTCTGTGTCTTTACATCCTGCTTTCACTTCTTTGTTCGACGTGGTACCCACTGTTGCAAATGGAGAAAGAAACTAATCATTAACCAGCTTCGTTCGGAGCCAGGTGGGTTCGGGCTCTGATCAAAGTCACAGGAGGGGTTGACGGAAGGCCAGCAGTGGAGATGGTGGGTGGGTGGGTGGGGGTCCTCATCTAGCATTCAGAATAGCTTCCATGCATATATTAAGCTTTGATTAACAACCCTTGGCACCATCGTCAGCCCCTCAAGGTGTGGAAAGGTTTCCTACTTTCTTCTGCCAACTGCAACGAGGTGCCTGCTTTTGAAGTTCTCATCATGCGAGCATCTGTTCGGAGATGAAGAGTCCGTTAAGGATTTAGTTTTTGATCAGTGGACTGAAGGTTTCATTTAGATGGTTTATTTATATTGGTGGTTCATCAGTGGATTGGAAAGGGTATCACGCATATGGTTGGGTTTCATTAGCCAG
This sequence comes from Nannoperca obscura, assembly GCA_036024295.1. Lineage (NCBI taxonomy): Eukaryota > Metazoa > Chordata > Actinopteri > Centrarchiformes > Percichthyidae > Nannoperca > Nannoperca obscura. The sequence continues at coordinate 14,247 of JAVQJL010054429.1, read as the reverse complement.
TTCAGCTGTATCCTTGATTCCAAGTTGGTAAAACAACCAGATTCATTAAGCTTCTTTATTCTTTATGATCCCCGAAGAGCAATGTACAAAATATTCAGCTGCTTTGAACTTTTATTGTCAATCTAAACCTAAATACTAATGATAAAATAGGGGATTTGAAAGGATTTGAATTTAATAAGCAGATTCAATACTTCCGACCATGAAACCCCACCACAATGGCCCCAATGGAGGTTTAACACAAGAGTGTGTGGATGTGTGTGTACACTTGTCTCCTCTCACTGTATTTGATCACTAGTATTTGGACCTTGTTCCCGTGTGTACAGTTTACTGTGTGTGTGTGTGAACGTGAGTCACCGGCTTCCTCTCTGCCTGTCTTTCTAGCTTCTTGCCAAAGTTTGAGGCGATTTGGAGTGGAGATAGATTCACTGCTCTTACCACTAATCCCTCCAGGCCTGTTGGTCCCTGCGCTGTCACCGCTGCTTTGACAGATATCAGTGGTTCCAAACCAGCCAGACTTAAACTGTCCCATTGCTGCCGGCTTATTATCTCTGTTTTGGACCTTTGCCGGCATTGAAGTGTGCGTAATTGCAGAAATGCATGGGATGTGCAGCATAGAGAGGCCTCAAACTGACATACAGCTGTTCAAGTTGTACAGAATGAGATGAGTAACTTAAATAAGTTAAATGACACTTCATTCATTTCTGTCCGCTGAATTTGAACAACCTTATTATTTAGGTTCAGAATAGTGCAATACAGCGTAAATCAAAGTCTTTCAAGTTGAGTTCATCATCACACAACATGACATTTTGTTTGAGTAATTCTGGTGCAAGTTATATTTAGCAATGACACAGTAAAAACATTAATGAAAATATAATGATAATGCTCTCATAAGTTGTTTTATGTAGTTTTTTACTTGATTTAAGGAAGATTAACATTTAAGATTTGATGCTGGACTATAAGCAACTTGACTTGCAGTTGCCATTAATTTTACAGCATCTTGGCTTTGTCTCAGACACGTCTGTTAACGTTTGAAGCTGAAATACTACTTTTTCTTGAATCTCTTTTATTTATTCCTCTGTTGTTACATAACAATGGTTTATCCTTGTGCTGCAATGACCACAGAAAATTCATAAGCGAAAACAGCTGGAATTTAGATTTTCATAATAATAATGAATCACTCAGGAGCTTCTTTTCTTCACTTGTTATGTGCATGTTCTTCACAAATGCTCACAAACAGAATGTGTTTGGCTTTCCTGCTGTCACCGTTAGCAGCCTGTGTGATTGTTGTTGATCCATTAAATGCAATGTATGCATCATTATTTTCTGCTTTGCACTGTATGCCTTGAACAATAAGCTGCATGCAAAGACTTACACTATAGGGGAGCCCTTTCCCACACACTGGCTCCTGTGGCTGCCTTTATGTTAGTACTCTGACCTAAAGTATGCAGAGGCTATTCGGGAGGGTATTATTAGTGGGTACGCATGCGTATGCTGTGTTTGGTGGCATCTCCACAGTCGCTAACACCAGCCCCTGACTGATGGCTAACACAGAAACCACTGTGGCCCAAAAGCACTCGGAGCAGACGCCTAATAAAAGAGCAAAAACATCCCGTAACACTCAGGCATACAATATTAACACATAAAGAGGAGACAGCTCAGTATACCAGCAAGTGTGCACACATCCATTTGTTCGCTGTTATTGTTCTGGCATGAAATGAAATGTTAACACATAGACACAAATATGAGCGTGTTGACAGCTGGTTGGAGCTGTGGACGACCAGGGAGGGCTCCTCTCTCCTTAACTCGGGCGCCTGATGGGGTGCACTGGCAGCTGGGAGCGGCCATAGCGAACCTCCCCGGTCTGGGAACCGGAGCAGCAGGCAGCCCGGACCTTTGAGGATCAGAGAAACCAGCCTCTCCCTCTCCTCAATTCTCTCTCCATCCTTATTTCCTCCCTCGCTTCACAGGCTCTGTAATTACGGCGCTCCTGCTAGAGCCGCTTGAAATTCAGCCAATTAGACAATAAAGACCAGAGCTTTCTCTTCCCTTTCTTTGTGGTCACACCCTTGCGTGTGTCCTCTCTCTTCACCTCTCGTATTTTGCGGTCTGTCGTGTAGCTACGATGTCCTGTTTGGACTGCGAATACAGAAAAATCATCCATCTCCTGGTAACATACATCCTTTGTTTTCCTCACTTTCTCTAATTCTTTATTATATACACATTATCTTTCTAGCTTTCAGTAAGTAAGTGGATATCTGTCCTTCTGACTTCATCTTGGCTCCTTTTGCTTCTGCGGTTTCTTACATTTTTTTATTTTTTATTTTCTCTCCACCTTATTGCTCCTTTTTTTCATCCATTGTTCACTGTGTTTTATCCATAACAGAGTGATATGAGGCAGCAGAGAGAGAGGCGGAGGGTTTTGCAGAGATGTTGCCTACCCCAGCTTTAACCTCATTTAAAACAACCTTACAACAAACCTAGACGCTGTCAGCTTGGCCTCCACAGCAACGCTAGCACATGGTCCTGTTGGATTTCTTTTCTTCACAGAAAATAAAGACATGTTTCTCTGACTTTAATGTCCGGTCTAATTGGTCTATGTGGTGGATTGTAAATGGTGGCTAAAGTTAGTTCGGGAACTGTAGCCGTTGTCTGGGGCGGACACAGCAGCCCGGTCTGCGTTGCCCAGTGTTCTCTGGTGGTTTAGACCACTGGCAAGCAGCTGCGTAGTCTGCAGGAGAAATAATTACAATTGTCGATCTTTCTCCTTCTTTTTTGTCCCTCCTCCCCGCCGTGCCCTCGTTGCCTGTCTTGCTGATGTAGGGTTTTGAGGAACCCTAGAATTGAGGGCTGTTTTTAGTGGTTGTGTGTGACGTTCTTCGTTATTCAGTTTAGTCATGTCACTAAAGCTGGAGCTATGTTGGTAGCGTGCTGGCAGGCAGAGCAATGGGATGTGTGTATTTGAATGGTCAACCTATGCACAACAGAAAAAGCATCACGACACAGAGACATGATTGACAGCTGAATGTTTCCGGTTTAATCAAACCTCTTTCAGACCAACGAGCAGCTCTGAAGCTCACTAATTAGCACATTAGATGTAATTTGTTCCAGGAAGTCATGGAAGTTCAACCATCATGAAGCGAAAGTGATATAAAAAGAAAGATTTAATTTGAAAACTTGGAAATTCAGTCAGTTACTTCTTCACTTAATGAGTTCATATTTTCGTCTCCAACAGCAAATTCTCCGTCAGTCCCGAGCTAATGCTACCAAGGTCATTTTCCTGATCACTGATGGCTATTCTAATGGCGGCGACCCTCGGCCGGTGGCAGCAGCTCTGAGGGAACGCGGCGTTGAGATCTTCACCTTGGGCATCTGGCAGGGTAACATCAGGGAGCTTCACGACATGGCCTCGCAGCCCAAGGACCAGCACTGCTACCTGGTGCACAACTTTGCCGAATTTGAGGCCCTGGCTCGTCGGGCACTTCATGAAGGTATGAAAGACAGACGAGGATTATTTAAACGGATTTACTGTTATTTTCTGATGATAGAGATGTGAGCGAACCCTTTTTTGTCAACAGCTTTTTTACATGTTTCAAAGAGAGAATCACAGCCCTCTGGAGGTGAAACATCTGTGATCTCACTTCACAGCCACAGACGTATTAGATCAGACCCCTTTCCCACTTTACCCATTTTAGCTGCACAAGGGAGAGCTATATCAAACCCTGTGTTTTGGTAAATTGAAGTTGAAGCTACCGCGGCTACTTTTTGTCTCTTTGAAGTCTCAGTGCCCCCATCAGCACCATTTGACCTGCAGCAATATTTCTTAAATGAAGGTTTTGACTCTGTTAAAATGCAATGTTAACTCAAAAGGAAGTCGATAATATTTCATCTGACAACGTAAATTTCACATGGTCTCTTCTGTTATGTGCTGCCAGCAGCTGCCATTAGGCCTCACTTCCATGCAGACTGGACAGAGTAAGTCTGTTTTCCCACACTTGGGGGGGCTTCCCAAAATTTGGTGAAAAGAGGGATTTAGTCACGGCTTTAAAACTTATCACCATAAAATATCACAGTTGAGTACAGCGCTGAGTGTGTAGAAAGCCATGAATCATGCTCATGCACTTGCAGACCGTATGTGCTCTCTCACACACACAGCGTCTGAAATCCCAGACAGTAGGTGCAGTAGAAGAGATCAGTGAGAAGGATAAGGCTGTGAGAATGACAGCCAACACACACCATACTATCAGCTCAGCCTCCGCTCCGTCTGTCTTGAAGTCTGCCCAACACCTCTGCCGACAGCAGCCTCAAAGCCTCAAACATGGAGCCCACATGTTAAGCCGCTCTCGCTGGCCATGGATCAAATCACAGAAATGACACCAGGGACGTCTCTTTTCTTCCTTTGTGGCCCCGTTTTCCTTCCTGCTCTCTCTATGAGCGGAAACTAAAGAGCAGCAGGTCGAGTCCTTTAAATACAATTTAGGTTTCGTTGTAGCTCAGCCTCAACTCCTAGCTACAGTCCCAACAATATATTTGTTTAAATGTCTCAAATTTTTGTTGACTTTTGCTAGTGATTATTATGTTTTGGGGCAATTTTTATACAAGGAGAAGAAGATTTATGCATTTCTGGTGTTTGATCACTTTGGTCTATGATTTCTTGAGCACGTCTGTGGAAAGCCTGTGTTTTCTTCAGCCTGTAGCCAGTCTCAATGACATACTGTACAGAACTTGCTAATGCACTTTAATAATACACAGTAAGATGGGGATTCAGAGTGTCAAATTAAAAACTCCATCATGATGTTAAGAGAATATATTTTAAACAGTCAAATCTTTAGGACAACTTTACGGTCAGACGGCCTGCCAACAAAGTTGTTAATACTACGCGTGTTGCTGAAGTTAATACACTTTAACGTTTGTTTTCCACCCTCAGACCTCCCTACAGGCAGCTACATCCAGGAGGACCTGTTGCGCTGCTCCTCTCTGTGTGAAGCAGGCAGGGATTGCTGCGACCTGATGGCCAGCTGCAAGTGCGGCACGCACACCGGACAGTACGACTGCATCTGTGAGAAGGGATACTACGGGAAGGGTCTGCAGCACGAGTGCACAGGTAGGACAGGCGGACGCGTGCCAGGTTCTTGCCACATTTCTCCAGCCTCGCCTCTATCTCAGCTGTGCCGGCAAACTCTCGTTTTCTCTTTACAGTCACCATCTGAAGAGTTCTCTCCTTTGTTGTGTGTATTTTTTCTGTGCGAGTTTAGGGAGGTCTCTGGGTAAAGATTTGTTCTACCTTGTCTAAAATGTCACATAAGATTTAACTAAATATTATTATTTACTACTTTGTGTGCGGAAGCACCATAGTGAGTTGCTACTTCTGTCTCCTCTTGAAAAAAAGCATTTAGCGTGAGCATCTGCAAAGCTACAGCTGCGCTTGAATAAGCAGACAACATCATTGTGCTCAGAGCTTGCACCACTAAAACCACATGAGATTGGACATTTCCTTATAGTATACTTCCTCTTGCCCTCGTCTCGTTTACCTCTTAGCATCCCCTCCAAATCAGGGCCACTTGGCCTTAGGTCTCTGCTGAGTAATGGGTGAAAGTTAAATAAGCAGCCTGTCCACTTAACGCAGTGTAAGCTGTCCACAGGGCAGATCGCTATCAACAAACCCAGTAATGTGGCGTAGAGGTGGAGGACTGAGACAGTGACGTGTTTGTGTGTGTTCTCTCACCTCTGACTCCCAGCTGGACACACCACATCTCGGTCTCCACCTTCAATTTCCTCCTTTCAGTCACATCCCATACATCCATTTCTTTCTTATCTACATCATTTCATGTCATTTTTAAACTAACTGCCTTCTGCTCTGGGGCTCTAATATCTATTTCATACATATCCTTTTGAGGAAGGAAAATATCGGTTTCATGTGTTGCCAGAGTGCTCTTGGCTTTTAGCCTTTAGCTTCTTACTACTGGTTATTTATTATGTCGGGGCTCTAGGGCTTATTACTTTAGGGTTGCACACAAACATAATTTTAGATAAGAACATTGTGCCACTCGTGTGTGTGTGTGTATAACCATAAACTGTTAATCTTAGATGTCCATGCATATATTAATGTCTCGTACACACATATGGAGTAATTTCCTGTGTTTGGCAAATTATACAGTGCTATAAGCTGTCAAGTCAAGCTGAAATTGTAATAATGTAAAATGTACTAACACCAAAATAAACAGTGCTTATTGGAGAGGGAAAATATGGGATGTAGGAGGGCTCTTTTCTCTCAAACACAAAAATGTACCTTTCGTACTAATATTATCATTAATCTCCTCAAAGTCTCCTTGTAACTTCAAAATCACCGTTGAGGTTTTTCAGGGACATTTCTGTTAATAGTTGGTGGGATGACGACTTCAGTCAGATAAAATAAAAATACATTTTGTAAATGAGACAGAAATGTTGGGTATGTCTTGTCAGTTCTTTATGTGAGGAAACACTCAAATTCAGCCTCTTTTGAAATGTCCCACAGCTAAATACATGGATGAACTCCGGGGCGACGCATTCATTTTTGTTGCTTAAGATCAATCCATCTGCCAGCAGCCTGTGTGATGATACATTCATTGATTTAATTGTCTTCTAATTGTCCATTCTCTGGTCTGTTAAACCTCCAAGTTACACAACATAATGTTGCAATTTGATGCAGGTGGTCTCCATCATTTAAGTGTAAGTTTAAGGGCTGATACATTATTTTTACTGAATGTGCAATCACCAAACTCACAGAGGAACATATCCGTCTGTGTGATTGTTGGAGAGCAGAGCGACTAACAGATGCACTGGCTGGTGTGTGTGTGTGTGTGTGTGTGTGTGTGTGTTTAAGTAACTGCTGTGTTAAACCTTAGTAATTTAGACAGCTCACCCTTCATGCAGGGGGGAGGCAGGTGGGAGGTAACGCGTAGAAGAAACAGTCCCAGTCATCAAACCTGGATGATAGTCCTCTCTAATAATAGGAAACAATGGGCCATGATCCTGGTTGTGTTTGCCCTCTAGGTCTTCCTCTGTGCACCCACATGTTTTCAATCCAGAATTAGATAACCGGCAGAGAAGGAGGGGGAGAAGGCCGTTTGAGCGACAGAAAAGTTAAAATAGTTCAGAAAAGAGTTTAAAAGAAAAGAAAGTGGCAGAGGGAGGAGGATATTCAAAGTGAGAGCCAAAGGAAAGGGCATCGGGGTCATCATGCCAAAAAGCACGCCTCCCTAATCTTCATCAGATGTTGTCGAGACTGGAGCCCCGCTCTGCTTATTAATCTGTTTTAATGGTTTAATTAATAGCAGAGAGCAGACTGCAGAAGTGGCTGGAGGAAGGAAGGACACAGCGAGGCGCTGCGACCGCAGCTGACGACTGCTTCCTCTGTCTGTCTCCCACTCGCTCATATAACAAGGTCTCATGGGAGGGGAGTTGGCTGTTTTGTTGCGGACACTTGATTGTCGTCATTTTCATGCGGAAGAGCCGACACGTACCGAGGCTGGAATATATGTCACTGAAGTTGCTGTTGTGGTTGCGTTGGCAGGCTAAGGCACTATTAGCCTTGTTCATCTCAGTTTTGGTTTTGTTAAGTGGTGCGAAATACCCTCATACATGCGGGAACGTGTTTCTGAACACTGTATTTATTGAATGTTTTATTCCGTAATAACTGATGAGGCTCTTTTGAAGTAGTTGCGGCTCCAAAACCAATTAGATTTGTGGCGAGAGCAATACGTAACCACGAAACACACAAGTAAATCTGACGAACTCCCGCTGTTTTCATGACAACCCAGCACCTCTTTAATATTCTGTTGCTTTAACCTCAGCGGGCTTGGCTGCAGCGAAGGTGTTTCGTGAATTACGGGTACACCGTCTGCGTCAGCAACGCCAGGGCTCCTGAGTGGCAGACGCAGCCGCACACTGCCAGAGTTAGACGCCGCTCTGGTTTGCATGAGCTTGATGGTCGGCGTGTGGCTTCAGGTGGGCTCGATGTCCAGACTGCAAGTTTGGAGAGGTTTTATTCTTTTTAGACTTTGTGTTCTCACATTTAACAGTCCTTGACACATCTGAAAATAATATGACCGAACCTTGGGCCCGTCAGTGGATTATTATTATCACAGGCTGAAGGGCTCTGTTGGAAACACTATCCAAATCCCCACAGTTCACAGCGGCGTTGTTTATGAATCTGTCGACAGCCAAGTGAAACAGCCTCTTCCACAAAACACGACAGGAATCCCGGCAGATAGAAACGGATGATGAACTCAGTTCCTGCACAGTTTGGTTTAGTCTGACAGGCCAAACAGGACATTGTTGTCTCTCTTTAAATTCCAATCTGGAGCTCACAATATCTGCATCACGGAGGATCACTGGAGGAATGAGGAAGTGGATAACGGTTTTCCTCCTGTCACACATTCTCTCTTATCTGCTTCTTGTGTAGCCTGAGAGAATGACAGGAGCTCTGGACTGTGTTAATGTGGTGTCAGCACAGGCGCTCTTGTCACGACGGCTCTGCTGGGGCTGAATGGGAGATAGAGGGAGCATGAAGCAGCACGAACGGAACAAAGAAACACAAGAAAGAAAGATAAATCAAGGCAGGTGAGGTGCCAGGAGAAAAGATTTGGAGAAAGTATTTGCAGGCTGATTTGTAGATAGAAGATGTAGTGTCAGATGTCGTTTGTATGCTCCTGTGCGTGTCTGTTTCATACTCCACCTTTGTGTCTTTTATTTTTCTCGGTGTAGTTAAGACCCTAAGCCGCTGAGTAGATTCTGTTCTACTGAAATATATCCCCATATTTAGTTTATTGATGGATGTCTATGATTGGGATATGAGGAAATGCATTTAACTGGCTTATCTTCGTTAGCTGTTGACTGGAATACTTCTCAGAGTTGATGCTGGAAGAATTGCTCAATGTTTACAATATTTGGTCCATATAAGCCTCTTGATCCCAAGAGGAGACGCGTGGCAGCCTGTAAACTTCGCCTCGACCCTGAACACAACACATCCATCTCTCTGTGGATGGACTGGACTGTTTCCTGGTGTTTGTTGCGAGGAGGAGACGGGAGGCATTCACTGAGTCTGCACTATAAATATTTGTGGCCCTCGATGTGAATGACCGAGAGATCCCAGCAGAGGAAGCCTTGAGGTGGACATAAATTGAACAGAGGAATCAAAATGACAACAAGAGAGGTGGAATTTGTTAAATGTTAACAAGGACTATAAAAAGTGTTGAAATGGGAGATATGTTGCAATCATTGTCTTCTCTCCTTTCACCCTCTGGCCTCACCCCCCTTGCAGAGGTCTCCAGTGTGAAATGAAGGAAAGCCAAAATAAAAATAAAAAAGCTCCAAAGAATAAATGTTTTTTGTGAACACTGAGGAATGCGGCTGAAACTTGAAACCACGTTGGTTATCAGCAGCTCAGTCATGCTCCAACACTTGCTTACGCACACGTATATGCAATGCAGGCATCAGCACATATGCACAGCCACAGCATGCTTTGAGTGCTCACACACCTCTGACCCATTAAAATATACCACATTCAAGGATGTGACACATACCAGATGCCTGTCTGAGGAGGCAACAGCGCCGAGCCTGGCCTGTTTATCCCCCCTGAGAGAGCTCAGACACGACATACTGTGTCATAATAGATTACAATGAGCTTTTAAATCATTTACAAACACTAAAGGAATACGCTTTTTGTTGCACTCTTAATTTAGATCTCTGTGAAGAAGCATTTAGAAAACTGCCAAAATATTCTTAATGAATGTAAATTTAGCTGCTCTTGTATTAATAATAACAATTGCCCTGTGCAAGTTATGCTCAGCAAAAGACATGGCAAACTGCCCATTACATTTTTATATTTTAGGGGAAAAATATGGCCTGATGGTGGCACTACAGGGAGGGTCAGGAGGTCAAAGACATCAAGATTCATCTTCTGAGAACTATGAAAATGTGCAGCAGATGTCATGGACTCCAGCCAGTGGTTGTCAAGGCACCTTATCATTGACCACAATGTATGTCATCCCCACGGTGGTGCTAGACAAAAGGTCAAGGTTACCAGAATTTTAGCTTGTTCTGGATCAGACGGATGAAAACGGCCTAATTGTTGACCTGTGGCCTTCTGTTTGCTCAGTCTTTGTAATTTGCGATAAATGTTTTCAAGAGTAAATATATTTCTACCACGGGAATGAATTTGGCCAATTTATCCAACATGTTACGTAAACATGCTTATAAAGACTCTCTATTTCCTCTAACTGCACAAATCCTAATCCCCACAGCATCAATAACCACGGCAGACTGTCTGCTCCTGTACAGTGTGCTTGAGTCCTTGTTTCTCAATGTTTTTGTGGCGAAAATAAAAGTCTTCGGTTGCTCAACCTGAATCCTGGCCCCGTTTTGGTCTAGTTATGAGCGGGGGGGCAAATGCCTGGGATTTCCTGAGGACAAGCAGAGAAGGGTTTTTGGGGGGTCAAGCACCACCAACCCCCCCGACTTCTTCCCCCCCCCCCACTGATTGCTTAATCTGATTGGATGAAAGTTTAGGCTTGTGTTTTTCTTTGGTGAGCAGAGTGGAAAGAGAGAGAGGGAGGGAGATTCCTTGCCCCGGAGCCATGCATCTTTTGTGGTGGATAGATGGAGAGCTTTCAGTGACTGGGCAAAGATCAGACTGGCTCCGTGCCAGACAGAGAGGGGGGGGATACTACCACTAATAAGCTCGGTAATAAAGATCATTTATATGGAACATAGCTGCAAAGTGATTTACAACCCTTAAGATTTTATGTGATATTCTGATGTGATGTTATGTTAATAAAAAACAGACAAATAAAACATCAAAATGTGATTACGTGACAAACAAGTTGGGTTCAAACTACTTATAAAGTGTATTGCATATCCTGTATAAACCTACCTGTGGAAGTGTTTTTATGAGTGATTAATGAATAACTCTAACGCCTTCTAATGCAAAGAAACAAAGTCTCTCCCAGACTCATTCAAGACAGCAATAAATGTGAAGTAGGATAACGAATAGTTCCGTTTTTGTAGTTTGGGTTTTATTTATGTAGTTTTTATTAGCCGCATGGCTCTAGAGATGGCAATGACGGTCTGTCTGTCTGTCTGTGGGTCCGTTAAATAAACCGTTGAGGTTAACCAAACTTATTTGGATTAGAAAAGAAAGACGAATGGTAAAACTATTACCCAAACTAAACTGTCCATTGTAAACATCATAATTTCCTGGTTCATTTCTGATCTACTGTATTTTCCATACTTGTGTGTGCACAGGTTTCTTGTCCAGTGAGGGATTACTACTGAAATCTTGTATGTGCTCACTTTGGGTTTGACCTCCAAATAAAGTAGTAAAGAACCCGGATAAACTTCTTGCTACTTTACAACCTGACTGATCACTTGAACATCTGTGTTTCTACGTCCCTATGGTCTTTATGCCGCGTTTTAGGTCTCAGCTATCACTCTGTGAGTACAATGTTATTGTAACAGATAGGAATGATGGCCAAAGCTATGAAAATAAAACCCAAGTCGTAATAAACCCAAGTAATCCTTTAACAAGTGAAATACAAGATGAAATTGGGGAGAAAAAAAGCAAAACAGGAGGTACAGTAATTGAAAGAAAATCTGGCAGCTCACCAAAAATACTTAGAAAGGATTTTCTTTGCTGCTTTTAAAAGAGCCCAGTGTCTGAGCTGCCCTCAGGTGTTTTCTGACAGTCTTTCATGTCATATGGTGTTTGAAGTCTTTGCTTTAGAGCAGACTGTATACATCAGTCTTAAAGTACAGGCGATGTAAAAATCCATATTAGTCCGTCCCTCGACGCCACGTTTCAGCCCCAATCCACCCTCTCTCCCCTCATTAAACGACACATATAGGTCTGTAAAAAGCCTTAATTGATGACTACTGCTGCCGTGTTTGTAGGTCACGCATGCTGTAAAGCAGACACGACTTGTGTTATAAACTGAGGCCACTCTGTGTGTGTGTGTGCGCTTAAAAAGAGACAGAGATGAAGGTGCGAGGAGGCAGAGAGGCTGTAAACTGGGCCTAATAGGACCCTTCTCTGCAGGAGAGCATGAAAAACAAGCAGCCGTGAAACAGCCAGTGGTGCGAAACAGAACCTCACTGTGTCATTAATACTCCTCCGTCGTCCATCCATCCCTCCATCTTTTTTTCCATCATCAACTTCTCTTTTATTTTCCTCCTCCCTTCCACTGCCATGTCTCCTCCCTGATTCCCCCTCTTCTCTCCGTCTTTCCGAGCCTCTCTCCAGCCAGGCTACTGCACCGTGTCAGCAGGTCCGCCAGGTGTAAATTAGCCATTTACAGAGCTGCATTAAGCAGACGCGAAACACCTTTTGTTACAGCTGCTCTGATCTGATTCGTAGCTTGAGGACTAACCAGGAGGTGGAGGCACAAACATAAACTCTCATGTCACCACTGCTGTCTGGCATTCACAAATATCAGTATTCTTTGACAGACCAATGCAATTAATGGTAAGAATTCCCTGATATTTTTTGTTAAACTTTCATTTATGTTTGTGGAACTATGAAATAACGTGCAGGAAGTATTCATAAACAAAAGACTCAAAAATGAATCCCTTATTATCTCCGTAGTCACGTTGTTTTTCTTCTTCTTATTTCTTTTTTAAATCATGCTCTTGCATGCCACCAACATCACCCAGAGCTGACAACGTACACATTGTGTCTGCTGTGCCTTGACTCTTTGCACCCTTCTTTGTGCTTTTGTTTCTCTCACACATAATTTAAACTGACAAATGTGCCCATGGGAATTTAAGGTGGAATTCATTTCTTCTTTAGCAAATTAAGTGATTTTCTTCAGTGTCTTCTTCATGGCCTTTGCCTTTCTTCAAATCCAAAATGTTTGTCCCTTTCTGTGACCCCCATCCGTCTCTGGATATTTTCACCGACCCTCTCCACTGCTCTTTCAGCTCCCTCCTACTTCCTTTCACTTTCTGATCTTCCCATTCTCTCTCACTGTGTGTGTGTGTGTCAGTGTGTGTGTGTGTGTGTGTGTGTGTGTGTGTGTGTGTGTGTCAGTGTGTGTGAGCTGTTGACTGAAATCTCTCTGGTTGGTGGGAGGTGATGAAGAGGGACACTCGCTACGTCAAAAGTCACATTGTAAGGATAGAGGAAGTCAGCAGCTGCCAGCTTTCTGGAAAAGAAGCATCTGTCTCTCTTTCTTTTTCTCTGGCTCTCTGATCCACCAATCAGATCCTCTTCTGACTCAACAGCTTCTTCAACTCTAGAAATGTATATTTTTCAGTAAAAATAGTGTGTCATTGTCCATAAACACAGAATCTTTGCAGGTTTTTTGTCTGCGGCAGCGTAAAATGCTGTTTGGGTGTGGAGAGTTGGCGAGACGACAGGGCAGACGCCACTTTTGTTGTGTCAGACACACAACATGTAAACAAATATATGGATGTACAAAGAAACACAGAAAGATACAAGCACACACACACTGGATGGGCTTGTGTCTGTTTAGGAAAATCCATCCCTGAACTCACAATCCCACAAGGAAACACCAACTCTGAGGCTGCTGTGGGAACGGCAGATTGTGTGTGCTGGATTAGTGTGCATGTGTGTGCGTGTGCTGGTGTGCATTGCACATGGCCGGCCTGTATGTGTGCATATACGTCTGATAACACATCCTTAAAATCACGTCAGCAAGTGTAAAACATTGAGGGGTTTAGTAATAAAATAAATAAAAACATACTTTTTTCTTCACAGGTGTCAGTGTTAACCTTCTGAGCTGCGTTGTCCTGAGTATACTGAGATCATACCGCTGTCTTTTATCACAACATTTCTCAGCACACTGACATCTGTAATCAGGCACAGCAGACCGGGGACTAACCTGTGTTTGTACAGTTGTTGAGCGGTTTGCTTTCCCGGAGTCTGTAATAAGCCAGCAGGACAGTCTCCCTGTCCTTGGGAATCCAGAAGAGGTATCTAGCAATTGCGGTGAAGTCATTCTCCTTGGGGAGTAGGACTGAATAATAAGCAGGCAAACAGCAACCAACCAGCCACTGAACGTGCTCAGATGCCTTGCATCACAACGCAGAATTTCACATTCTTGGGATCAGGGGGTCCGTGGAGGTCTGTACCCCCGTGTGACGACCCAACCTTCTGGATGTTGGTGACCTGATCTTGAGTCTGATGGCTGACAGCTGGGTTGGCTCGTCAGTAGAGTTACACCTGGGAGCTGGAGGAGGAGCTTAGGGCTTTTA
>JAVQJL010054424.1:0-42263 GCA_036024295.1 Nannoperca obscura | reverse complement strand
GACCCAACGTTCCCACCATGAGCAGCACTAGGCGACAATGGCAAGGAAAAACTCCCTTTTAACAGGTAGAAACCTCGAGCAGAACCAGGCTCTAGGTGGGCGGTCATCTGCCTCGACCGGTTGAGTTGAAAGAAAGGGGGGGCAGGAGAGAGAGCAGGAGGAAGGAGAAAATACAGTAGTACAGTATAACAGTAATAGCAACATTGGCGGTCGAGCAGGAACACGGGGGCAGCAGGAGCAACCACAGATCCAGACTCCACAGCGCCGGAGGCAGAAACACCTGCAGAAATCTTAACAGCTACTGTGTTGAAATACAGCACATAATGTTTATTTGTCTTCAAATGCCCACATTTTGGGAGTATGGTGGTTAAGTTTGTACTAGAATAAGTTACGTGATGTTCAGTAATTACACTTCAAAGCAGGATTTTTCTCTTTGTTCACACATACTTTAGACAACAATTACTCATTGTGTTTTTCAAACCTGACTTTAATGTTCTTTTTAGAAGCACTATCTTTAAATGTGCCTATTTTTAGATAAAAAAAACTATAATTAGTAATTAATATGAAATAAAGGAATTTAGCGTCCACCACAATTTTACTCGTGAGGAGAAAGCTTTGACACAGTATTTAGACCATGATGTAGGCATAGGCGTAGGAACCGGGGGGGACGGGTGGGACGTGTCCCCCCCAATATTTGGAAAAAGGTGCATTTGGCATTTGTCCCACCCAAAAATTATTGATCAGTTCTCTCCTTGACTGCAGATATCCCTCAAACTTGCTGCTCTTCACAGCTCTTTGGGTGGCTGGGATCTCAACAACAAACCACCACGCCCACTCTGATGCTGCCTTCACGGACTTTGTGAAGTCAGTTAACGTTGCGAAGTCGTGCAAACAGGTGCAGCACCATCCAATCGGATTCTGTGACTAATTATGTGTTTTAGCTAGTATTTTGCCACAGTAATTGTTTGTTCACCGTAGTCAGGTATTTTATTTACAACAATGATAGCGGAAACTGTAGAAAATAAATCGGGCTAATCTGTAGTGCACCAATATGTAACCTGTCAAAAACCTATTCTGGTGAACCCTTTTTTATGAAGTTAGTCCTCTGTGTCACGGAATCAGACTGGTGACCCGTGGAGGCAACGCGTTTGGTAACATAAAGAAAGTGATGAAGTCTGCAAAAAAGTGTAAGAAATTAAGTGCGCGATGGAAATATAGACGATAGGTGATTATTGCTTCGTTGGGTCTCCTGTTGTTTCTCTATACTCTGATCGGGAAAGCAATAATTCCGATAGCACTGAAAGGCAGCACGTTTCCTGTACAGGAACACACGAACCGCCGGATCAGGCGGCAGAATACGGAACAACAGCCGGGGAAATCCAACGACTAGCAAACACACTCATGTCGTTAGCGGTTAGTTGTTTGAATCTGTTCTTTTATTCGTCTCCTCGCGTAAGAATATGAATAGGACAGCGTTTGCTCAAAACTGCGCCACCGGCTGAGGTGTTTCTGTTTGTAAGTAAACTAGCGAGACGTACCTACCCAGCGCACACCGCCTCCCTCCTCCCTCCCCCGGCCGCGTTCAGTTCCTCGCCTCCGGTATCGGGTATCTCAATGGCGGACCCGACGGAACCTGCAGCCCCTGGAAGCGCGGAGGAGGAGAAGCCGGGCAGCATCAACGACGCAGAGCTCGCACTGAAAGGGATCAACATGCTCCTCAACAACGGATTCAAGGAGAGCGACGAGCTTTTCAGAGCATACAGGTCTGTGAGTGTGTTTCAGAGACAACATGCAACCTTTCTGGTTCTATTCAGTCTTGTTTTGACGCCTGGGGAACATTTCAGTGATGGATACTAATTTTCTCTCTACACGAGGTTGTTAAATGTTAAGACAAGTGTAGCTAATGTTTCCCAACTACTGTGGTTAGTCAGCTCGAGGAGAAGTCACGATGACACGATTTCTGCTTAGCTTGCAAAACAAAACCCCAACATCCATGTCACGCTTGTCTGGTGTAGCACCATATGATCAGGTCACATGCAGGATGAATCTTGATTAAATACTCTGAGCAAATATCCACACCCATACTGGGACTCAGACAGTCTAATGCCTGTGTTAATGTAATAATATTGCTCTTTATGTTTGACAGGCTGCTACAACAAGTGTTGTGACCATCAACAGTGTGAATATACCATTTAAAAAAGAAAAAGATCTGCTTAACAGGTTGGCATTCCTGTTATGTCAGTAACTGACTCACTTACTTTAAACAGGTTTGTGTTCAGGTTGTCATCTTGGACCTTGCTAGTTAATTCACATCACAGCCACACGTCAACTGTGGGATGGTTGCACCTGTCTAGGTTTGATCTGTAAAACCAAGCTGCACTTGTTGGATGTTATTTAGTGTCCAAATATAAAAAACTGAACTTGCAAATTATCCTCCAACTCAATGGTTCCCATTCTGTGGCTAAATAATGTTTATTTTTTTCACACTTTTCCCCCTTTTTGTGTGAATTACTGGATATATTTTTAGGTTAGGTTGACTTCATTAAAACCCGTGATGCTGGGTCACAAGTAGACATTACTTTGGGGTCAATAGCTAAAAAGGTTGGGAGCCCCTGCACTAAACCACACACTCCAGCATAGTCCCCTCGCTGGTTGAAGGATTTTGGATACATCCCTCAGTCGTGCTGCGCTGTTATTATAAGGGCAGATTATCTCTGAGAAGGGTTACGCTTTCAATCTGAGTGTTGATGTCACAGAAGGGCAACCCCTATGTGTCCCGACCCCTGGTGAAAGCTTAAATGTCACCTCTTCCACTAATTGCATGTAGCACTAGGTGTCCTCCTGTTTTGATTACCATCAGGCAAAAAAGATGGCGGGAATGAAAGACGCATAAAAAGCAACTGAGCAGGAGCTTGTGACTGCCTGATAAGGTTCCCCTGGCACTGTTAAGGTTCCCCTGACTATCAGCTTGTCTTCACAATGCATCAATCTAGTGCTTGATGCATGAAGCAGGCTTAGTGCATTTTCGCCACTCCACCCAGGAACTTCTTTTATGCCCTCTAGATTTGTCACCGCGTCCTTCATCTTCTGTTTCAGGAACCACAGTCCTCTGATGAGTTTCGGGGCCAGTTTTGTGAGTTTTCTGGTGAGTCAAAAAGCAACATTATATTGCTGCACACTGTTTTTGCTTTTTGGTCCAGATTCGGACAAAGATATATGCAGAATCTTTCACGTATTCTGTCATAACGCCGGTGCCGTGCCAAGTTACAAAACGTATGGGCCTACGTATTCTCTTGTTGAGTCGAACTGAGAATGTCGATTGGATAAACCAACACAATTACATATTTTCTCCTCCTATAATTTGACAATAATAGGTACATTTGGTACCAACTTTGATTAGGAAAGAGGAAACTTCTCCAAAATCAACATGATTATTAGTTGTGATCTGAAATATATACAAAACCAAAAATACTTTGTGAATTTAGTCAAATCCATGCGATTGAGGAGAGAAGTGTTTAAATGATTAGTGATCCTGATTTTACAGCATTAAACATGTATTTGAATGAACAAATATATTAATTATTTATATAAATAAATATTATTAAATATTAAATATATTATTATATATAATAACTGGGTTGTTTGTCGGGCTACCTCTTTGCAGAATGCCATGATGACGTTTGAAGAGGAGAAAATGCAGATGGCCTTTGAGGACCTGAAAGCTACAGAGAGACTGTGTGAGAGTGAAAACACTGGTGTCATTGAAACCATTAAAAACAAGATCAAGAGGAGTGTGAGTAACTTCTTTGAAACCTAATGTAAATTAATGATATATACGGGGCATTTTCTGTTGTTTAATGTAAAGGCTTGCTCTGTATGTTATCAGTTGATAAGTATGAAGTGTTTGTGTGGGCAGATGGACTCTCAGAGGTCGATGGTGGCTGCAGTAGACCGTCTCCAGAGGCAGATCATCATTGCAGACTGCCAGGTTTACCTTGCGGTGCTGTCTTTCATCAAACAAGAGCTTTCATGTAAGGGAACCTTCAGTACTTGTTGGTTTACTACTACAGAGGCTGCACATTTACCGGTGTTAAAAGAACTTTTGAATCCGAGTTCAACATGGTATGATTTTTAAATACCAGTAGGCCTCTGCAAAGGATAGCATGTTTCACTGACCCCCAACTCCAATCTCCTCACAGCGTACATCAAAGGAGGCTGGATCCTCCGTAAAGCCTGGAAGATGTACAACAAATGTTACAGCGACATCACACACCTGCAGGAGGGCAGCAGAAGAAGAGCCTCTGAACAGCAAGCAGTGCCGCCCCCATCTCTGTCCTCCTCCTCCTCTGACCCGTCCGACCACAGCCGCTCCTCTTCGCCCGGGCCGAGCCCATCCCAGAGACTGGACGGCATCAGCCCGGAGGCCCTGGATCGGCTAAAAGGTTCGGTCAGCTTTGGTTACGGCCTCTTCCACCTCTGCATTTCCATGGTGCCGCCGCACCTGCTGAAGATCGTCAACCTGCTGGGCTTCCCCGGCGACCGCCTTCAAGGCCTGTCAGCGCTCACGTACTCCAGTGAAAGTAAGGACATGAAGGCCCCCTTAGCGACGTGAGTATGTGAGTGGATCTGTATTTTGGCTGTAACTGAAACATGATCTAACCAATTCAGTTGTAAACAATGATGGAAGCATCATTTCAGGAAAGAAAAGACATGTCATCTTTGCGAGATGAAGTACTGTCTGTCCCCTGTTGATTGCTCCCATGAATCAATATTTAAACAGGAAGGCAGGCCCAGCAGCACAAGTTGCACAATCATCATCAATCATAATCAATATTTTTATTTTATATTCCTTAAATATTTTGGCAACAATGTTTCTACTTAACCCCTTTTTTAAAATCAATAGTGTCTACCAATGCCTACAAGTTCTCTAAATGTTGATTAATTATTGTCAATAATGGTAACAACACTATGCTATCTAGCATTTTTTTTCTCACTTCAGCCAATTAGTTAAAAATCCAGAATACTAGGTCATGTCATCTTTTGTAATTGGAAAATTGCATGTTTTTGCTGTTCATCTATCCTCCCACTCATTACAGCCTGTGCTTCCCTCACAGCTTGGCCCTCTTGTGGTACCACACAGTAGTGCAGCCTTTCTTTGCTCTGGACGGTGCAGACACACAGGCAGGCCTGATGGAGGCCAAATCCATTCTCAAACAACGGGAGGCTATCTATCCAAACTCTTCCCTCTTCACGTTTTTCAAAGGCAGAGTTCAACGCCTTGAGGTAAATACATGTTAAGAATAAACCTTCGTTATCTACTGCTGTGTGGCCTATTTTTCCTGACTTGTGAAAGCTCAGTATTGTCTCAGCCTGCAACTCACACCACAGCGTTTTCCCTCTCTAGTGCCAGATCAGTAGTGCCTTGACGTCCTTCCGCGACGCCTTAGAGCTGGCCTCTGACCAGAGGGAGATTCAGCACGTGTGTTTATATGAAATAGGTACGGTTTTCCCTCTCAAGTAAACCACCTCACTCACCTCCGCTCTAGTCTGCATCATAACTTCTGATTGTTGAACATCTTAGGTTGGTGCAGCATGATCGAACTCAACTGCAGCGAAGCCTACAGAGCCTTTGAGCGTCTGAAGACAGAGTCTCGCTGGTCCCAGTGCTACTATGCCTATTTGACCGGAGGTGGTAACAGTACAAGGGGCATTTAAAGGGAATTTCTTGTGAGTTTGGTATCAGCTCCTAATCTATATTATATTTTGTTGTGCAGTGTGCCAAGGAGCCACAGGCGATCTGGAGGGAGCCATCGCTGTGTTCAAGGATGTTCAAAGACTTTTCAAACGCAAGAATAATCAGATAGAGTTGTTCTCTATGAAGAGGGTGAGTATGTATCCAGCTGATCTTCTATTGCAAATGTGTGCCGCAAAATACTATGAAAATCAGTGAAGTATGTACACACACTTTATCAGGCTGAGAAGCTAAGGATCCCCAGTCTATCCAAAGATCTCTGCATCCTGTCTGTGATTGAGATTCTTTATCTGTGGAAAGCTCTGCCCAACTGCTCCACCGCCACGCTGCAGACAATGACACAAGGTACCAGACTGTAAAATCTTTCACTCACTTAGTTTTTGTGTGTTATTTCACAGCCTTGTTTGTTGTTGTCATTAGACGTAGTTTAACTGTATTTCTCACTTTTTTAAAGTCCTGCAGGGGATTGATGATGCCTCTTGTGCCGGCCTAAAAAACCTGCTTCTTGGTGCCATAAACAAATCTCTCCATAATACCAAAGATGCCATTCAGGTACTCTCATGTTAATAATACAATGTGTGCGTTGGAAATGTGACACACTGCAAGATTCACTGCACTCAACTGCAGTTTGTGTTCATTACATTTGCAGTATTTCCATCTGGCTGCAAGGGATGAGGTGGGGGGTCTGAGCAACTCTTATGTGCAGCCCTACTCCTGCTATGAACTGGGCTGTGTGCTGCTAAACACCCCAGAGGCAAGTTGTGTGTGTGTGTGTGTGTGTGAGATAGATACTAGCTCCCTTATCTGAGATAAGTCTAAATCTTTTATTCTGTGTTTTTTTTCCTTTTCAGTCTGCAGGGAAGGGCAGAATGCTCATGCTTCAGGCCAAGGTACCATATGTTGCTTCATTACATTGCATTTATTCTTTACAGTTTCTAAATATTTGTACTTATATAGTGTTTATAGTATAGAGTGTTTTGTTTGTCTTATTTCTGCCATCTAGGTCTTGTAAAGGTTTTTAGGATGTGTGCGCTCTGACAGATCAATAGTATCGCTGCCTGATCAGGTGATAGCATACCCAATAAAGGAGCGGGAAGCCTACTCCCCGGTTGATGGTATCACACAAGCTGGACATATAGCAGCCAATTGGCCATGAAGGCAGTTTGGGTTTGTGTGGTCTGAAAAACATCCCTACAGTGAGGCTTGTCTTCCTTTGATCATCCTTACTTGTCCTCCTTTTGATCATAAGGCACTGACTAAGAAATGAGAAGGAAATGTGTTCCGCAGTCCCGAGGGTGCGCGAAAGGTGTCCACCTTAAGGTGCGACACACATGCACAGGGACAAGCACAGTTCTCCCAGGAAACAGTGAGTGTCTGGCTGCCCCATGTTCTGCGCCCTCAGGGAGAGGGAAACCTCAAGCTGCCCTGTTGGTTGACATAAGGTGTATTTGCATTGTCTGACCTCGGTATTACATTAAGGCATTTAGCAGACGCTTTTATCCAAAGCGACTTCCAAATAAGAGCTTTACATAAAGTGCATATTAAGTCAGGTATTAAGTCATGACACAGCCCACACTGAGCTGACAGAATGCTCTGCCCCAGATTACAATAAGTACAGTAAGTGTACAAGAATACACCTTTTTTGTAATGACAGAAAATGTCAGTTACACGTCGTTACAGATGCAGTTAAAAAGGCTACATCCGTTCCACGGACATCTGCGTCTACACAAGTGCAGTAAATGGTATTTGCATTGCCTGTGGTGCACTGGGTGCAGCTTCACCCACCTAGATGGAATTGGAGATGTCTGCTGCAGCAGCATTGACTTTGTTAGTGGATGGACAGCTGACACTGATGGAGCATGGATCCCACTCTCTCTGCCAACTCTTGCCTGCCTGAGCGTATGTAGCTCCGACAGGAGGAGTGGGCTCTCTGCTCCTTTACTGGGTATTCTGTTATATGATCGGGCAGCGAGTGCATTGATAGTGTGCTTACTGCAATGCTCGTTAGAGGGCAGAACACAATACAAAAATTTTATTTTATTCATTGTTGTCTTTTTTTCTTTTCTTCCATGGACTATGCAGGAGGACTATGCTGGATATGACTTTGAGAACAGGCTTCATGTTCGTATTCACTCAGCTCTGGCCTCTATGAGGGCCGAAGCCCAGCCTTGAAATTGTATCTGCACCTCAGAAAGAACTGGAAGAATGTCTTTAAAAAAAAGCCACAATAACATTCTAGGCACTAATGTTACACTGTTATAATTTATTGTTTTCTATTTTCATACACTGAGCCAATGCATCATTTTAAAATGTGTGCAATCTCCACATTAAGTGTTTTACGGGAGAATAGTCACAAGGTGTTTCTTATGTTACTGTATTTCACAAAAAATTAATAAATTGGCATTTTATCGTTTATATGTTTAATTTCAAAACTAGATGCCAGTTAAATCAGATGGAAATCTAAACATTTAGAAAAGCATCAGTCATATTGCAGAGAGATGATTTTTCCTCTGATTCGGTGACAAATCAGGTTAAGTAGAGTAATGGCACATATCAAGTACAAGTCAAATGAATGACTCAGCCTTTGACTTTGGGAGGCTGGTAATTGTACCATCTCAGTGTTGGTTGTTGACTTAGACATTTGTGCTGTAAAGGCTTTGCTACTCCATAGGCATGGGTACTAAACGGTGATTCTTTTCTTTTTTTAGTGTAGTCCCTTTTTCAATCAGTGTAAATATGTCTTAATAGTTTTAATAGATGTACCAACATCAACTTGTGCCACTTCAGTGGCCTGTGCGCACAGTGCTGCTCTGGTTCTCCTTTATATTGTTTGTTTTAAGATAATAAAATGAATATTGTAAAATGGAATATTGTTTCATCCATTACACTTGATTAGGTGTCTCGAGTGGGACCCCACGGTGTACATGATATATACTGCATTGTGCAACAACAAATTATATTTTAACAGCCAACTAATAAATAGCTTGTTAAATTGTGAGACAGACCAACATCACTCAAATAGAAAGTCCAAGAGGGAACACAATAATTAGGCCTGTGGTAGAGGGCATATAGTAAGCTATATCAACTAATATGTCACTCATCTTGTAATAATCAAACACCCAATTTATGCAAACAGGTTTTCTGCAAATTAAAGCAAACCCCACCAATCCAAGAAAGTTCAATAAACATTAAACTTTTATTTAGCAATAATAGAATTTTTTTTTTGATACCTAAAAGAGTGAGAACAGAAAAAACCCAACTAAACGTATAGCAGCTATGAACAACATGAGAAAAATAAATATTCAGTGCTTGATTGTGAGGGAGGTGAGGCTTGCATAGTTATAGTGATGCTCATGCATTTATTGTGATATATTTCAATTAGATTAATAACACTAGGAATATAGCTAATTATACTTAACTATGGCAAGAACATTACACACGCACACACAAATCTATAAGTGCAGAGCCAGTGTCGCTGCTTCAGTATAGTAGAAAAAAGCTACTGTATCTACAGAGTCAGGGGGGCTTGAGTGCAACGCCGTTAGTCTCTATAAACATCTATATAGTACATAGGTTAGGGCTTAATGGTATTTTAAACATTTTATTGTAAAAAAAAGTACTTGCCATGATTCTTGTCGGATGAGGTAACATTTTACTTGCCATCAACTTTACAGAGAAACAGCTAGACACAGAGTTCCAATCAACTGCAAACAAGCAGAGTTTGAACAGTGTTCTAATTATCTCCACCGCTCGTACTAGAGAGTGAAAACAAAGGTGAATGTTCCCAAATGGTCTATTGTAATATATTGCACTGCATTATAGTGTGCGTGCACAAGTAGAATCAGTGTCTGAATTAAATAAACATCTAATCGATGCGCTCAGGATGCATCATGCACTCCACTGTAGCTGTCTGTAGTGGCTTGACCTCATGCATCTCTGCACTAAAGCTGGTGCAGTAGTAAAATGTTGTCATGACCAGCAGGACTTATGGACAAACTACCAACAACAATACCAAGGTTGCCATTTGAACACTCCATCTATCGAACACATATATAAATATTTCTAAAATACATTCTAGTTATTCTGAATACATGCCTATACCATACTTAGGTTTTTAAGGGCCACAATAAATTAGTTTTTGTGCTTTATTGTTCACACACATCTATTGAAGAATATATGTCTCTGGGTTCATTCAGTGTTTTACTGCCTTTAACTTTTTAAACACTTCTTTTTGCATATTCTCCTCCACCCTACCTGCTGTTCTATACCAACTCCATTACACTGTTGCACATGCTAGGGAGTCTTAGCACAGACCCCAGTACAGCAGATAAAGTCCAAAGGTGGTAAAAGTAGATATCCATGTGTATGGTATTTGTGTGTATTGTGGTATTTGTGTACTTATTAATAGATGTCGGGCAGTTGAGTGTAGTTCCTGTCCCAGTAGCCTTTCAAGTAGAGCCAGTCCTGAGCTTTGTTGTGAGGGTTGGGCCCTTGCTGAAACCACCTGCAGAGTTTCAACAAAGAGAAGATTTATTCAACATGGATACAGCCCTTGAGAGATAAAATAATCGGAGACAAATCAAAACACACACACAAAAAGCATTAATGTTAGTTCAAAACACCAGCATCACCAGTGTATTTACAAATGCATTCAATAACACATAAATGCAGTTGTGCATTTTGTCCTGAGGAGGGTGGTGTAGTGCAGCACTTCAGAGAAAACAACAGCAACCAAGCAAAGCTTTGAACCAAACCTTGGGCCAAGCACAGCGTTCCTTCTCAAGTATAACAAAATGGAAGACAAGACAATAGGGAGACAATTAGTAAAACGAATTAGCCATGAGGCAGTGACACTGCATCAAATTGCTCAGTGACTAACCTTGTTTTCCATTCGTCTGTTGATTTGGTGCGATTTTTCCGGGCCATCCTCTGTTTTTCCTCAAGTCTCTTTTTCTCTGCACTTGCCAAATCTATAAAAGATACAGAAATTTGAATCTCTCCGGAGATGGTATTTACGCTGGTATGGCATTATACGGAGGCAAATCAAGGTCATACACTGGACCTATATCTCCATTCTCCATGGCGCGAATGTCAGGTCTGAAGCGACTGTCTGTTGTGGGAATAACTCCCTCCATGCTCTTCTCCAGCTCGTTTAGGTGCATGGCGAATGTGGAAAATGCGTAGTACTGTCAGAGAGAGAATAAAATTACCAAAACTGTGAAAAGACTATCACAGAGGGAGCTAAGAAGAAAAGCAACATAATAACACACATTTTTCTTTTTTTAAATTTACAAATTGCTCCGTTTCCACCCCTCCTGTCTTGTCGTACCTTGGCCGAGTTGTCTGGACGAGGCGTTATCTTCCAGATGAGCTCGCTGCCTGGGATGACCTGGACCGTTTCAGCATCAGGTGGAGGCATCTCTTCTGGCTCCTCATCCACGCTGCTCTGCGGCCACAGAGATAAACACACTCACACGAGCTCAAGCGTACTGAAACAAATGGAGACAGAACGCAGGTGACTTGGAAAGCAGTAAAATGGAATACCTGTTTATTGCCCTTTTTTTCATCCGAGCTCTTTTTGTCAGTCTTTTTGTGGGCTTCAAAGGTAGCGGGGTCTACTGTGTACAGACATTCAGTCCATTTGCCATATATTGCACAGATCTTCTTTTTGCTGAAAACAGAGAACAAATGTTAATAAAACACAATAAAACCAGATACTCTGGTTACGCTTCTGACAATACTGTTATGTAAAACTCACGTTACATTTGACTTCAAGTGATTAACAATTTAGTAATTTATGACAAATGTAAATTGCTTTCAGGCAATATTAAACATTGGATCAATAATGAAACCATTGGTAATTAAACGAAGAAGATACCTTTTATCTAAGATGTATCCCTCCACTTTATGGAGCTCTTTGCCAAAGAGGCCACAGGGCTTGAACATCATGCTGCATCTCTCTCCAGTCCTGCCACAGAACGACAAGACTGTTTAACAATTCTCTTTCACTATTCTCCTTCTGCGAGCTGAGGCTTTCAAACATTCATTACCCTGCTCTTCTATTCTAATGGCAACGGCCCCAGTTTTGCTCCCATGATCAATAAGCTGAATCTGAAAGTAGATCAACACTCGACAGCAGAACATAGAAAGAAAGATATTCGTGTGCCCAAGTCTCTGTTCATGCAAATGTTCCAGACGAGCATGCATTAGCACGCAGACAGACAGAGAACAGCACAAAGAGATGGGAATTTCTATTACTTGTGATTGATCACTTCCACGCTGCCGTACTGCTCAATCCAAAGCTGCCCAACAATGATATTGTGCACACAACAGGTGGGGTTTGTCCAGGTGTAGGCTTCATTATATCTGTAGAGACAAAGAAGCAAAGGGAAAGGACAAAAGTAACACAAGATGACACTACGTAAAAAAGGAATCAAAGTTAGAAATGCAGTTTCAGACTGTGCGCTCACTTGGGCAGCTCCAGTGTGATGACTCCCTTGGGCTCAGCTTCAATGCTCTTTCCCCAAAACTTAAGTTTGGGGTAGATGGAGCCATGGAAGATGAAATCCTCCTCAAGGCCCTGAGCTTGAAAGGCACTGACCGGTGGGTGATGGCTTACTTGCTCCGACACCCATCTAAAGCCCAGATCATCTCTGGGGGAGAACAAGAACACGGTTGGTATTGCAGGACAAGTCCACAAATTTTTTTATTTACACTAAATACACATTGTTTTATGTATAGGTGTGCTCAGGAAACACAGTGCATTTAAGGCACTGATGAGTCCACTGTCATACCTTATGAGCTCATAGGTCTCCCCCAGCAGTGGGTTGAATGGTTTCCCAGTCCTCTCCCACTGTGATGCTACAGCTGACACAGCAAATGCTGCAACACACTACAGAGCATTGACATATATTAACCAAATTACAGCTTACTAATCTGTAATTAGTTATGTGATATAAAAAATACAACTACTGAGTCCCATTATAGCATCCTGCTGCTTTATTCAAAAGACACTGGTAGCACAAAATGAAATAATGGAAAAGTACTTTATGAAAGGCCAGAAACGAACTACAATAATATTTGACTTGATTCAAAAAAGCAATGTGGCCTTGCACGAGAATCAACAAATGTGATTTCACTTTGGAGATAAACCATTCGATATTTTATCTACATTTTTATTTTACAGTAAACTAGGACATTGTGGCACCTTCATCCTCTCGACAGAGTCTGTTGTGGCGTTGGCCTGGTGGATGAGGTAGGTGTGCTCCATGTATTCTGTCAGCCGCTGGAGGAAACTCAGGGGCTCATTAAATATCACAGGCATGGCGATCTTTGACAACTCCTGAAAAAGATGGTGGAGGAGATCAAAGAAACTGTGAGGACACAAACTGCATTGCATGGGCCAGGTAATTAGGTCCAGCTCTAAAAGGGTGGTGGTGCTGCAAACAGACACTATTCCATCTATTTTAACATGTAACTGTAATAACCGAGGTCTAGTGTAAGGCTATATGCATAAAACAGCGAGGTTCTGCCTGACATGCACACACAAACCTAATGCAGTGGTTTACAATATAAAGATTTAAAAAAAATGTGGTGAAAAAAGACGAGATATTATCTTAATTAACCAACCACATGACTGCACTCTTCAACACACTTTATGCAAACCCCATGTGTGTGTCTGTATCTGTCTACCCACTGAATTACTTGTGCAAAAATCATTAGCCACATTTAATTGGGGAATAAAACATTAATAGACATTATTAAATGTAATTAATTCCAGGCAGGGGCTGAGTGAGAACTAAGATCCCTTAGGATAGACAAGACACCGATACTAATGAATATACTCCTAGAGCCACCATAAGTTAAGGAGGAAGTACAAAAACTAATCCATCACAATTACCTAACTTTTTACCCAAGTCTGTTTAAAAACAATATAAAACAGTATTCATTTACTCCAAACAGCTTATTGGAGAACAACAAATACAGGGAAAATCTGTTTGAGGAGAAGTGTCTGTTCTCACCATGCCGATGCATTTTTTCAGGATACTCCAAATGCTGACGTCATTCCTGGAGAACATGGGAGTCGGTAGAGATGTTCTGCGGAACAGCAGTATAAAGAGACAGAATTGCATTAAGGAAGAGGATTTCTATCAGTGGCCATATTATGTGCCATAATATCCATTAGACTGTTTATTTTGTGTAAGGTGTGCAATGTACAGCATGCAAACACTGACGCATGTGATCTAGTCTCCTCCACACTAAACATGATGTATGATTCTAATATAGCACTGAGCACAAATCCAATACCTGCAAGTATTGGGTAAACACTTTGTCAGAGCTTTTACTATATAAAAGCTGCTGAGCAGACAATGTAGCTTGACCACCATTTGGGAACAAAGTCATCTGACACCTGTAAGCTAATGAGCTTTCAACTGGTCAGGTCAAGCAGACAATACCCACGAATGGATGCAGAACGGCATGTTGGTTGTCCAGACTAGTTATAAGATGCAGTCCTTAAATTAACAATTTTGCATATGAAGCTTGGCTCAAAAACTCATCTCACTTTTGCAAGATAATTACATTTGCACGCCCTGAAGATCAATTATGACAGAACTTTCTCTGTCTTAACTTTTACACATGCAGCTGCTTTCCTGCTCCCTCTCAGGTTCAGCCACTGCTATTTGACAAAATCTGGTCTGTATTGAGTTTATCTTCCAGCCTTGCTAACAGCTGTAGTGTGGACCATTTTACAGGTATGCTGGCTGGAAGCAGATGGTGTCCTTGTTTAAAATTGAGTGCTGAAGCAACTACACAAATAAAAGCCATTACTTCAGCTAAATAAACAGAGAGGTAGGGGTGGGGGGTTGCTCCATTTGTAGGATGAGCAGAGCAGTGATGCATGGCAGACTACTTCTGGCCTAGTTTGTGTTCCCCAAAATGTAATTTTGCACTTTTTCAAAAACTGAAAAGTAATGGGGTTTTCTATTTTAATTTTAAGTGAATTTAATTTTCAACTGTACATGTACATGTCTGAAGACTCATGAGACCTGTAGCTTTTGTAGTTGTTAAACACAAAAATCATACCTTTTTTGATGAGATGCTTCAATTTGACTGACAAAGTTCCCTCATTTTCGTGTTTCCGTTTTTCCAAAATAAGTCAACCTTTTAAGCAAAACTGCATTGTTCAGAAGAGGCTACGGAAACACAAGCCAACCGGGAAGTGATGCAGGATTTTTTTAACACACTAAATCAATTCTTTGAAGCATGCACATCTTTCAGCCGACACCGACGATGGTAGGGCTGTATCAGTCTTCAGATCATTATTATTATATGCATAAGACATCAACCCTATTGTAAAGAGTGAGAGAAATGTTGAACAACTGGCCCGTCTAGAGGCAAGCAGGGACAGACGTATCTTTGAATGACAGGAGTAATTCAAAATAAACAGACACCTCATAAATCTTTTATACACAACACGCACACACACAAACACACGCACGCACACACACAGAGCTAGCTAGCCATCCAGTCCCCTGTCCTCCAACTCCTACTCTGAGCCAGCACATACTAAATTATTCATGGATCACTTGTTGGATTAAGGAAGAGAGGCCAAGCCAGAATCAGCATCCGCGGAAATGAAAGAAATCTTCACGAACCCCCCGCCCCTCCGCCAAACACCAAGCGCTATGTTGATTGTTCGCTTGGAGAGTTAGATCTTTCGGGGAAAACAAAACAGGCTATTCTCTGTGGACTGGGTGCTCAAACAAAAACACCGCATTACAAAAACAGACCGGAGTGGAAAGGTGGTATCCCATTACACCAACTCTGCTATTTACTCACCTATCCTGTTGCCGATTAAGGTCTGTAACCTGCCATCAGACACGCATACTAAAAAGTAAAGTTGGATATTTATTTAAAGTTGCTCAGAAATCTATAAGTTCTATTATACATCTACCAGCTGCAATCATTATATTAAGCAAAGCCTTGTACATAAACACTGAATAGGTTGTCTGGAGAGCACTCAGCATGATTGACATCACACTTCCACTCGTCCCGTAAACAAGCATGTCATCATAACTGTGTCCCACCTGTATTCCTTGACTCCATTGCACTGGGCTGGTTGGTTGCCATGGTTACCCTCCCCTGACATTCCGGTAGGCCCCCTGAGTACTGTGGGATGACGGAGGCTGCTGAGAAGGGGCTTGTCTCTCCCCTCGTCCTCTTCACAGGAGTGACTGGCCACAGACAGGAAGCCGCTCACAGAGAGCTCCGAGTCCGACTCTGTGGGATGATGACAGGGGGCAGATGCCAGGTCATGCCAAGTATGCCAGGTCAACACTTACACCCCCCCCCACACACACACACGCATACACCCCCCCACAGATACGTACAGGTTCAAGTGGTTGGTTCAGAAATCTGCAGCCTGAACTGCCTGCAAATAAGCACTTGTGCTCGAGTTCCTCTCCAACCTTCCTCTCCCTGCTGCCAGCCAAACCCCACCTGAGGATTGTGTTCCAATGAGAGGCCACACAGAGGCTTCATTTCCTCAAACATTGTTTGCTTTGTGCTTTCTGGACGCTACTCCTCCCCTAGCCAGCACTGCCAGTGACATTACAGGTACTGTCACACACACAGACGGAGGGGAGAACAGTGTGGTATTTGTACACTCTCTTATGGAGGGCCGCACATGCTAGTCTCAGATATGAGCGCTTATTGTAAGTACATGTACTTGTATACTGAATAATGTGTTGACAGATATTTCACTTTCAGACACCACTGCTGCATGGCTGTAACGTATGTACTGTGTTCAAGATGGCAGCAGGTACAACACAGCTTCATAAACATCCCCTATAAAAAAACCCCACATGATTGGGTTTTACACACTCAGCTCAGCATGTGAAAATCCTCATATATATGCCAAGCACAGTTTAGTCTACGGGCATATCTCTACGGGTATCTGGCTAGTAGATAACTCAGGGCTATCTATGAATAATGCAACGATTCCTGAGAAAGATTGGTCCATAGTGCATAAACATGTTGTAGAAGGAGGTCTACTGTACATAATCACCTTGGTGAGGCTTTTGGGTATACAGTGAAGCAACCTTTGTACGATCCTTTTTACCACAGACATGTTGCTGATGCAAATACTGTACATGACCAACACACAGTGCAGTAAACACTGCCAAGTGATCTCTTAACTACTGATTAACAGTACTTGAAAAACTAAAAGCAGTAATAGTGTCAGGTTAATCTACCTCATTACCCTTGAATATAAGAGGACACTGACAATGTAGTCTAGGGAAATCTCAGAGACAGAGTGTCATTGTACAGCTACACACACACACACACACACACAAACTAATAACTGAAGCAGTTTCATACTAGAACAAGATGCTGCTGGAGGCGTTTGTTCTGACAGAAGAATGTAAATAAAGGTTACAATTCTTCACGTTGCCGTGTGGAGCATTCTTGTAAACATACAAAAGTATGTTTACTTTCAGTGTTACTCAAAATGCATTATGTTTAAAATTGTGCATTGTTTACATCCATGTCTGCAAGCTTGCACTCTTCTTCTTCCCCGCATGTGCTGGCGCATTTGCTGCGCTTCTTTGCGCTTTATTCCAATCAACTGTCAAAGTTGCAGAATAGTGTGTTGGGTCGCCTGCATGCTTGCACACATGCCTGATTCACAAAACAGGGACCCACTTGTGAAAGCATTACTCTATAGTGCCCACAGGTCAAAAACTCTACACAAAAGGTTTAAGGAAAGCGCTGCAACGGGAGAAATGAGCAAGGCTCAATGAACAATGCATTTAACTCAGTTTTACTTTAAGTGCAACTTTGGTAAAAGTAGTGACCAGAGAAGATAATAGATAATGCTCGAGACTTAATGTGTCTAAATTATGACCTGGCCGAGACACTGTATGAAGAACAAGATTTCCTGCACTGATGTACTGATCTCATGTAACTGTCCACCTACGGGCTGCTGACCTGACACAGCATCATAGAAGTCATCTTCAGTGAGGGCACTGAGGGAAGACGATCTCCTGCTCTTACACAGGGACTGCTGGAGTTCGTGGTGCTCAGTGGCCAATGTCTGCAGAGCCTGTGTCAGAGCTTTGTTCTTCTCCACCTCCTGCTCTAACTTCAGGCTCCACACCTGCAAACACACGAGCAGCAGACGAATGATGACACACAGAGACACATCCCAGAAACAAAGTAAGCGAAATGAAGAGAGCATGCCTATACATATTTTGATCCAACATGTGTATTAGTAAAGACGACGTTGCTGACAACTGTGGGATTGACTGATTGACTGGTTTGATTGATATGAAAGTACAGATCTGCTTCTGCCACAGTGTGTGAGCCTTTCTGGTTCTGATGGCAGGTCATTGTTCTAACCCTGACCACAGATCTGGTTTCCTCCAGTCGGAACCAAACACCCCAGTCTCTGAGAGCTCTGTAGCTCAGGATTGAGTGTCCATTCAGAGCAACCTGAGCCAGGCCACTGTGGGACAGACCAGGTCAGTGTTTCCTATTGTCTAACGCTGCTTTTGTGGTACAGGTCCTTTATTAACAAAAAAGAAGACAGGTAAATAAACAAAAATTATATTGAATGAGTAAATTTTTTCTTAAAGATTTTAAAAAGGGAAATTTTTTAACTCAGTGAATTTGTAAGAATTATATCCAGAAAAAAAGCATTCATAAAGCAAAGAAAGTGCAAGGATCAAAACAATGGAGCATGGCCACCGCAGTTTAAAAAAAACTCACAGTGCCCTTAATGAAGGCAGCATAGTCAGAAAGAAAAAGGAGCTTGTAAATCACCCTCTCTATCGGAGATTGCAAAGCAGGGCATATGTCTTCTATTAAAGTTCATCCTCATCTATTATTGCCTGAAGAATTATCAGTTGTGTGCGCAGCCATGCATAAAGAAACACCTGTGAACACATCTGCTGATGTGCTCAAGGTGGCTTATGATTACATGCCTGTAACCAAGTGTATCTGTGGCTCACCGATTTCCCTCTCACATATGTGGCTATAACCATCATGGGGACAATGTTTCAGAGATCACCATGGAGATTTTATGTGATCAAGGTCGAAGAAAAAATTTCAGTGGAAGTCATCTCCAAGATATACACGATCTGTGATATTCCCCCTTAAATAATAAATGTCAAGTACATTCTAGTGTTTGCGATTTTGATTGAATAGTGAGACTTAAATCACAAGCTAATATATAATATACATTATATAGATAAAGACCCTGAGTGAGCAGGCAGGAGCTCCAACTATATTCCAGAACCATAAACTGCCTCTGACTCCTGTGTGCTGAAGAGCAGCAACACATAATGGATGAGGCAGTGAAAACACTGATTGACATATTAACCTATTAGCTGATTTGTTTCCTCTGATCAGCAAACTTCAAGGCTGCCAATCCAGCCATTTGTAGTGAATATTGATTGATTCCAATCCATGCATAATCGACCCCAATACCAGCTAAGGGCTTATTATGCAAATAATTTATTTTGTGCCCAAGAATTGACTCAGCAAAACTTCATCATATATACAAAGTACAGAGAGGTGAAGATGACTTTTGTGCAACAATGGGCCGATCCTAACTCTTTACTCTCTAACAGAGAGCAATAAAACACCTCTGATCGGAACATATCAAGCTACATTAAGTTCATCCTAACCTTCATGACTTTGCCGCATATCACCCCATTTCTACAAATACACACATCTGATGTAAACAAAATGCCCACAATCACAGATACAGGTATAAAGTGGTTTTAAGTTATCCATATAAACCACTTTATACAGACCTGACTCCTTTGAAAAACAGAAACCTCTGTACATACACGTGGACGTCATGTTGCACGATTTTTTTTACAGAAGCTCATAAGCAGCATCTTTCACACAAGGTTTAACAGCTGTCTGGCACCTACAGTCAAGGATGAACTTCACACTCTTGCTGTCATCACACTTCACCTTTGAGTCATGTTCTGTGTGAAAACAGAAAAACAGTAACTGTAGATGTTCAGAATCTGTTCAGGGATGTTATGTTCTTATTTGAGAAACCCACAAACATCTCTGTTGTTTTCCCTCCAACTGTAAGGCCTATCTTTCCATACAGATATAGTCGTGTTTCTGAGAAGAATAATTGGCAAGTTAGTTAAGGAAAACACAATTTAAACTCCAGTGGTCACAAATTCAGCATGACCCTATTGTTCTAAAATGTTTGTGCAGTTACTATCTACCAAAAGATGACCTCTGACGTGCTTCCAGTCAAAAACAACAAAAACATACTGTGACGCTGGCTAATGAGACCCATTTAACGAATCAAATGTGTTGATTGTC
The DNA here is from genome assembly GCA_036024295.1 of Nannoperca obscura. Taxonomy (NCBI): domain Eukaryota; kingdom Metazoa; phylum Chordata; class Actinopteri; order Centrarchiformes; family Percichthyidae; genus Nannoperca; species Nannoperca obscura. The sequence continues at coordinate 22,156 of JAVQJL010054424.1, read as the reverse complement.
CTTGCACGGCCTTAGCCTCTTTTTAAATGTATGGATTAAAGTAAAATGAGCTCGCTGTGTAGGAGCCTGTGTTAACACTCCCTGTCCCAGGCACTTGGCTTAAGAGCCCATCCAGGGACAGAATACATTGTTGTGTAACTATCCCAGCCAGCTCTTTCACTCTGACTGCATCCTCTCGCCTGAGCACAAACAGCGCTATTTTAAGCCCTACTGAGCCTGTGTGCAGGAGCTGTCGCTGAAGCCTGGGAGGGAAGCTTCTCCTTGGCCAACACCCCAAAGGGAAGAGCTTTTAGTTTGTTCTAAAATGCGCTTTCTCTGCTTAAGGGGAAGCAAATCTCAGAGGCAAATGTATTATACAGTACTCTGTAACAACTATACTAATTGTAAATCAAGCTGTACATGACTATGATGGCTGGCAGATAAGCAACAAAAAGATTAATATTTTATTGGGTGTGAAGTGAGCACCGGCGCAGCAAAAAGATGCAGTAACGAAGTACACAGAAGTACACCCAGGTACCTCTGTACACATACAGACCCCTTGGCTAAAAGGTCAGAATCCAAAAAGATTAAGTTGAGTATACACTTCCTCCTCCAAGACAGATTTATGTATGTATGACCCGACAAAGAAGGAAGTCAGCGCAGGGACCAACAAGAACATTTAGCTGTGCCCAGGGAAATCTCTCCTGTCAGTAGGTCAGTTACCCATGTGGCGATGGTTGAAGTAAAGGTCAAGTGGTACTTTGTGTTCCCTCCAATCCCCAAGGGTTTGAAGGGCAATTTGCTTTCTTACAGTCTGTTGACAAAAAATTTGGATTCACTGCAGAGACGAAAAGAAAAAAGATAGTATGCTGCCATTCTCCTGCCTTCAGAGCAATATAACCTGACAGATCTGCTTATCTGCGTGTCACCACTAAGTGGTTTCATGCTGTAAGCCCCCCTTTGTTTTCTCGACAGGTGTGGAAGCCTGCTGCCTGAGAAACACCGGGAAAGGCTGTGTTTTATAGAGTTGTGCTGTGTGCATGACAGTTACCGCCACAACCCCCAAGAGGGTTTCTGCCCAGGATTGTCTATTTGCAGCTCAATCTTCCTGCCAATGTTTTGAGTAGAAGCAACGTTAGCAGCACAAATCTTTCCACTTTAAAAGCCATGCCGTCAACCAGTCATACTGTGCCCTGCATATACGGTATATATTTGGCACTATCACCAGCACACTTTAATTCTGCAGCTGCTGCTGAAATGGGTCAGAACACATTTTCAATGCTGAAAGGTAATTGCTGCAAAACCCTATAGCTTCTCTATTTTACATGTGCCCAGGCGACAAAGCATTATAAAAACAGTACGTGACTACTGTATGTTATGTACTGTAGAACACAAATGTGTAAGTGGCAGCAACAGAGGCATATGTCGTGGGACAATGGGAATGTGGGATTAGAGTTAATACTGCCTAATACAGCCAATCTCAGCAGTGTAGGAAATATAATCCAGTTAGTGCATGCAGTTGCACAATTATAGTATGAGAGAAGTGGATACAACATGCTTGTCAGGACATTTGCTTCTTATTATAATATCTGGTTGTCAGAAATGAATTTAGTGTCCATTGTTGTGACACTTTTAATGCTTCTTTGGTGATGTGACTGGAATGAATGTTCTCAGCCCCACTGTGGTAACAATGCCAGGTTATTCCTTGTGACAGGACAGCAGCTGCTGCCAATTCACACTAATATAATGTGGTTTGGCAATGCACACATCGCTGTGTAAACATGCTGCATTTGGGCATTGTTGTGCAGTATTATATCCTGCTGACTCCCAGAACAGAGTTTTGGAAGACTAATTCAGATATGTTCACCTTATTATACAAAACCACACCTGTGTACACACAGGACTCCTTCATTGCATATCCATATAAATATAATATTAATTCCTTCTTTGCCTGTGGCTTTAGAATAAGAGAGTTGTAACACATGCCATACGATAACCAGCAATCAGTAGAAGCAGTTTTAACATTTTAGTGTGGTATTTTGACAGAGTGCCAAGTTAAAATAAATTGGTAATGAGCCAAAAATTGTGAGACCACTTTATGATCTGTCAGTTCTTAATTTAGGTGCTACAGTACAGTGAGACACGAAGGAACAACTGCTGCGTTGAAATGGTTAAACCCACAATCTTTATCCTAAAAGCTTAACTTTAAGTATCACCACATTAAATATGTCATCAGTGCAATTTAATCTATCCCTCCCCATGCTCTTACATTGACAGAATTAATTCCATTATAAATTGAAAATTAAAAAGATGCAATTAGCAGTGTAGCGTTCAGTGCCACTTCATACTCTAAATTCAGATCATTAAATCTATAGGAAAGACCTCCGCATATTGATGAATAGCGCTTCTGACCAAACCTATCTACATCACATTTACAACACACCAGCCTAAATCTGTGCCAAACTTCAAACATCTTATGCCAAGTCATCCGGGAACAGCACACTGCAAACACAAGCCATTTGTTTAGCTGGCAACAAAAGAATGATGAGATACAAGAAGACACAGGAACAAGTGTTTGGTTTGTACCTGTGCAGATACTGGATGAGAGCTCCGTCACTGTCTCTTCTTTCTCCTGTGCTCTGATGCTATGAAGTGTGCCTGTGAGCGTGTATTTTCACTGTGCGAGGCTGAATGCATGTATCTCCAGCTGAGCCTGTGAATATGCACGCGCTTCAGTTACCTCGCTCAATGCACAGTCTTTCCCTAGAGCGGGAGTGTGTGGATGCAAGTCCAAGTGTGTGTGTGTGTGAGTGTGTGTGTGTGTCTACACTGATCTGCAAGCTGAATGCAGACCTAAGCATAAAAGCGGATGCCAGAGATTACCACACTGTCCCATTGCTCCCCCCAAGGGCACAGCGCAGCCACTGGGACAGGTGGACGGGGACATATGCGCTTGCGCACACACATAAACTTCAAACACGATTGGTATGAGGGAGCTACCATAAGGGGGAGGGGCTTGTGGATTTTGTAATCATTCAATATAATTTATTCAGCCAGTAGGAGCACAGCACATGTGTGAGGGCACGGTAAATGAGATGGAGATTCATACGTGATCAGTGGGCTGAAGCTAAACTATCTTCCAAAATGATTGCATCAAGTGCAAGATTGCAGAAGATTCTATATTACGGAATTAGATTTAACTTTCTTTGAAATTTGTCCTGCATCACAATACAAACATTGTTTGACATTTATAACAAACGTTACAATACTACAGTATATTAGATTAAATAACCCTTTATGGTTCTGGCTGCATTGAATTATGTGTGAGGAATGATATGATGGTGGATAATATAGCCCAAACCCCAAAGGCAACTGTATTCCATGGTGTATTGTTAGTTTACCCAACCCTGTGCATGCTGATACAGGTTTTATTTAAGATGATGAAGAGTCCGTACCTCCTCTTGTTTTGACAGCAGTTCAAGACACAGATGGAGAGCAGCACATGTTTCACTGGAGAGCTCACTGGTGTCTTTCGCTTTCAGTAAAAGAGGGGCAGCCAATGCTTTCCAAAAAATAAAAAACAAAACATATTTTCAGTGCAGATGTATACATTTTGCTGTAATTAATGGTTATTTTTAATATTGAGTAATCTGTTGACTATTTTAACAATCCATCAATTAATCATGGTCAACAAAATGTCAAAAAATGCTCATCCCAGAGTTTCCCAGAACCCACAACGAAGTCCTCAAATTGGTATTTTGGTCTGACCAACAATCCACACCCCAAAGATTTGCGATGTACATTGAATTAGGGAGGGAAAAGAAATTCTCACATTAGAGAAGCTGGAAACTGCTGGTTAGGATTTCGGCTTGTGACACTTTATATCCAAGCAATGCCTACATGTGACCCGTCATTACAGGTTGTGTATGTCAGCACACAGTAAGCAGATAAGCCAAAGAGTGATGTTCCCTTCTCAGATGATTTCAATTGAAGAGTTTTGGAGGTCTCGCAATAAAAACATTCACAATAAAAAAAAAGTAAGGAAGTTTGAAAAATGTTGTATAGCTGAAATGTTTTTCCCCTTCTTCCGTTCGCTATTCTCCTTTCCAGTTGAGATTCATCTTGCGACCACTTGAGGGGTGTCAACAGCCAGGTTGGGAACCACAGGGTTAGGGTTATAAAAAATAGTTTGCAAAAACTTTTTCTGTCCATTGACTAAACAATTAATTTGCTAATCTTATCAGCACTAGTGTACAATTAGTAAAAGGTTAAAAACAAACAGACACACTAGATTACTACATGGATATGTGACCAATTCCAGGACTCCTACCACAGTTCTCCTCATTCTTCACCATAGAGAGAAATATCGACACTTCACTCTCCAGTTTCTGCTGGAAAGCGTTGGCAGCCTGCAAGAGCACAGGACGAGAGAGACACTTTGAAATCCTCCTCCCTGAATAGCACTTCTTCCCTACAGTCACCTAATGATACACCTCATTAAACAAGGTCTGAACTTCATTTTACCTGAAGGGCTTGTGACAGGTTCTTCACTGTCACACCGCGGTCACCATCTGCATCATCGATTATCTGTTCTCGGGTGGAGTGGCGAGTGCTAAAGGATGAATGTGCCTCGAAAGCATCCAACCATCTCTAAGTGGACAAATATCAGTTATCATCACCTTTTCTGATACACTGACACAAATCGGGTCGCTCAGGTTGGTGGGGTTATAGCATCAGCATAGAAGGTGAATCTCATCTCACGTTTCTTGTTGCCACTGAATCTGTCTTTGAGGAGACCTTAAAATAATGTACAGTGTCATCAAAACACCTGAGCGTGAAGAAGCAGTGATCCCATGGTTTGACCTAGAATGACAAAATTAAATCACTTGTTTGCTGCACTAGATGTCAAACATCATCATGCCATAAGTACAATGTGACCACAAGTGAAAGACTGGTCATCCTTTTGTAGATGTGAAGGTTGATCAATTACAATGAGCCCATGACCTCTACTACAGTACCTACCATGCAGTAGGCTTGTGTTAGAGACTTGCAGCCCTGTTTTCTGACACCAGCCAGTGCATCAGCCCTAGGAAAAGAAATGGGTTAAGTCAAATGTGGCTTTTCTCACCATCAAGGATGGGGCAGCAAGAGAGAAACTTCTACAATGGCAACAACAACAGCATACATACAGAATATATAATGTACTATACATGTACATGCTGTACTTTTTAGCTTAAGAAATCTGCATACATATAAAGTTATCTCACTGTCTGGGGTACCAGGAGAGAGTTCCAGCCTCAATTACCACCCAGTGGGATCGCCATCCAAGAAAGCGTGAACTCTGTCAGAGACACTTGAACTCATCAGGAGATAAACAATGTAGCAAAAAGAAAGCACATAAATATATCAACATTACATGCATAAGGGGGGAACAAAATACTATTGCTTTTAAACTTTTTTTATTACAGATTTTCTTTATAATATTCAAATAAACTAAAGGAATTCACAGATAACACTTTAAGACATGAAATATTGACTAATAAGGGTCTGAAGGGACATTTTGTATATACAATAAATGATGTGTGTTGAGAAACAGGAAAAAAGTAAAGTCTATACCATGAAATGTGGAGGAGTCTGAACAAAACCATTGCCTGACATTTATTATTAAGTGTAGAAAAGAATACACTTCAACATCTGGGTACCTTCCAAAGAGGGCCTTCAATCTTCTGCACCCCATTGCTCACATCCTTTGTGGGGAAAAAACAATAATTCTCAGACTTGTGTACACAGAGCCTGATTGACAGTGTTTGTTTTTTGTATTACATAGTTTCAAACGTAAATAATATACGTTTTTAATTTTACTTAACAGTTTAGTGCTCAGCCTTTGTTTTTATTGCCACCATGACTATGCAATGCTCTGCATTGAAGCTGTGCCAGGCTTATCAGACGTCCAAGCAAGAGCAAGCACTGCTGACTTGCATGGTTTTTTCTCCACAGTCACCACACCTAAAGTGAACATGTATAGAAATAGAAAAAGAGGATGTGCTGGTAGCTGTGTGCACCTATATTAGGTAGGAAAGTCAAATGTTTCCTAAAAGAGAAAATGCAAACATCCAATCTATGATTAAGGTTCTAGACACACCAAGTGTTGATTTTCATTCCAAAAAATTTTGTTCACAAATTACCCAAAATTGGAATATTCAATCTTCTGGGAAACAGAAATGAGCTAAGCAAATGTGCTACTGTGCCTTAACTCCTGCACCTGTACCGTAGGCTTTTCTAAAGAAAAGAGGAAAACCTCATATAATTTAACAGGGTGTTTAAAAACGCACCTGGTCTTGATAGGCTGCTAGAATCACTCTCAGCTCATCACTGCGGACCAGGTCTAATGCTGTCTGGTCTGCAACAATCAGCAACATTAGCATGCAATACCCAGGAACAAAACCAAAAAAACAAATTGTGAGGGACTATAAAATCACCATTGTAAAGAATAATAATAAGGAGTGATGTTCAAAGTTAAGTGATATACCATTGTTGTTTTTAATACTAGGGCTGGCTCCAGATTTGAGCAGCTTTATAATGCACTGCTTCTGCCCTCTGTAGGCTGCACAGTGTAAGGGCGTATTCCCCACCAGATCCCTGCAGTCAATATCTGGAGCTTCTCTTCCACTGAGCTGAAGACAGAAGGCAGTCGAACAAAATAACACAACTTAACAAGGCTTGAGACACTGACATTTACTTCTTTTACACATCTAACTGCAACAGAACCTTAGTTAAATCTAAATATCTAATGTATACCACCTTAAACTAGTCACACAAAACACAGAAGACACATGAGAAGGCACATTATCTTGTGTGTGGCTCTAAGATTCAAACTTGTAGCCAGGTCAGACCCTTTGCAAACATATCAAGCATGCTGGATTTTTGCAACAAGGATCAGGACAAATATAATACAAATTTTGTGCAACCGAACAATGTCAGAGACAGTGAAACCTGTGAAAGGCACTTGTTTATGTGTGAATTATTAGTGAGAAAGATATAATATACTCTGACAAAGTTCTTAGAAAGGTCAGATGCTAACCAGCTTAGACAGAGTGGAGATGTCCCCCTCTCTGGCTGCTCCCAGAAGCTTCTCCTCCCGCCGCCTTGTCTCTCTTCTCTCTGCAGCTGCACAAACCAATCACTATTTGAGAAAGGGCAGCTGATCTTGAAAATTATGAAAAGCCATAAGCCATTAAAAAAGGAAAAGAAAATACTCATCATTCCATACCCTCCAGCATTGTAATGATTTCATCATCTTCTGTGACATCTTTAGGAATTTGAGCTGTTCCATTGATTATGTTGGAACAGGCATCATACCGCAGCAGCGACAGAACGATCTCCTTAAGGGTCCAAAGGAAGGAGAAAATGATGTGAGTGATTCCAACTGGCATTTGGTTGGCTGAGAAGAAGGCATATCTCTATCTATATAAGTCATAATACAAATAGGACCTCTTATTATGATAAATGAGCTGGCAGGGCAGTATTTATCTTTAATGTTTTACCTTTCTTCCAGCATTGGCTGCTTTGTGTAGAGGCGTGTCGCCCATGTTATTCTGCAAATTTGCATCGGCACCTGCCTGCAAATGTGTGCCACATGATAACATTTCACTGGCTGCATATACGCACAGGACATAAATATACAGAGTACCATCGGCTCTCACCTTGAGTAACTCCTCCACAACATCCCTGTGTCCAAAGTAACAGGCCAGATGGAGGGGTGTCCATCCTGAATTGGCTTTAGACCTAGCAGCTACAGTGACAGGAAGGAACATCAAAATACTCTCCTAGCTACCTGAAGTAATTCCAGCCGGGTAATAGCATCCTCTTTTCACTTACATTTGCAGTTGATGTTGAGAGAGGTGCTGTGGTCGTTCCTCGATTCAAGGAGCTTCTGAATATGAGAACAACTGCCCTCTTTAGCATAGAGGAGAAGCTGGTCCTCAAGTGTGTCTGCCTCCATCACCACTTGACTTCCTTTGGTCCAATAATAAAAGGTATTACTTAACTAACGTTAATTCCCTGTCCCACATAGTGGAGACAAAATACAAATACAACCAGCAAATTAAATGTTAAGTGGAACACGTCTACATGGTCAGTTTAACGTTGTTATTTAGCCGAGTTAGCATATTTAATTTATTTTAGCTTGAGTGCAGAGGAGAAACAGATTTTTAAAACAACAACACAACACTACAAAAGGATATGGGGCGCGAATTAACCGCTTACAAATTAGTTAGCTAACATAAGACAACTTCAGACTTACAGGTACGGATTTTCAACTCTTAATTCACCCAACTTTCTCAGATATTGCTCAGGTTTAGCTACAGTTGAGAGACACCACACGGCCGAAATTTGATCGCGTCAATCAGCTGACAGTCGTCGGTGTCCGTCACGTGACCTGGCAGCTGCTAAACCGGTGGAACGTTATACAGGGACGTAGCTGGGATTCTTGGCCACGCCCATCAGATCTGAGCCCCCCAAAACAAACAAGCAAGTAATACCCCCCCCCCCCCCTTCAACTTCTTTGAACAGGGAGTTGTACCCTGGCTCATTAGACCTCTAATCAGGTTAAAGTTCTTGGAGCCATGCTTGGAATTACCAGATGTCAACAAACTCTTATGAAGTAATAACAACCATAGCAGTAGGCTAGTGTGCTTCTTTAACAGGTGCAGTGAGGGAGCTGTCAAGGAAGCACACTGTACACGCCCACACAAAACCCTGAGAAGAGCTCTAACCAGGCAACAAAAGTGAAAACACCTGTCCACTTAGACATGTTTCTCACTAATGATACAGCAACATTGCTGGAGTGGATCAAACAACATTTTCAACAACAACATTATTAACTGACAACACGGGACATCCATGTGTCTAAGTGGTCTAAGATACCATCTAACTTCAGCATCCTTATCATTGATCTTTGTTGCATTAGTTTCCTTATCTGTTCCCCGGCCCTCAAAATGTTCTGCCAAAAAACAACACCAAGAACTAAAGCGGATATTTAACTCCCACATTTGTAATATTAACTGAAACACAAAGGTTCATTTTAATTACCCCAACTGTCTGTTGCAAACATTTATTAAACTCCCTGGTCCAGCTCTGACCTTGCAAAGGTAATTCTGGTTAACATTTCTGGTGCATTCCTTTGTTTTCACTTTCAGGAAGTTGGTTTTCACAACCTAGCTAAAGTGAGGATTTATTCATCCTGTTAAATCATTTGACCGCTTGTGTTGCTTGCACCATGCTACTGTAGATGAATTCTAGCAGTGTCACTGTGTTTCAAGATGTCAACATTTAGGCTGGTGAGAATATTACTGTATCATAACCATAACATATCCTTCCCTTCGTGCTGCGTTATAGCTACATTAGAAATAAAATCCTCTCCCGTGTCATTGCATATATCGTGTATCGTATATCCAAATGGGGGTTCCTATGAATTTAGTTGGTTTTGACTTTATAGTGTTAATGAACCCCTGACCTAATTACTCACCAGAGCCCAATTCTTCTTTTGTACACTAGATGGAAGTATTTGCTGCACCAGGTGATCTATTCCACCAGAGATGGTAACAATGTTTGGACAACAATCACACAGAAACCTTCACATCACATTTTAACCGTTTACCTTTATTGTTCCGCACTCCTGTTTTAAAGGTCATTCATCCTAGACATTTTGGACTCTGCTATTATATGTAGAAAACTGTAGTAGCAGACAGTTTTGAGGTATTGAAGGTCATTTCTCTGTGTGTGACTTTTAAGGGCCCTGCTTAATTCCAGCAATTAGGTCCCCTGAGGTATGGGCATATCCGGCAGAGAGGCTGATGGGAGGTCATGCTGTAATGAAGGTATGTGTCAGGGAGGACTTCAAAGATGAGTTACTTAGGCACATATGAGAAGAGAGATTTCTTTTTGTGTGGCTGTGTTGACCAGGAATCCCGATCACAGGCAAGGCTAATACACAGTAGTAGAGCTGCAGGAGGTGGGCAAAACAAGATAAACACTCACCAATGGAATAGGACTTGAATGCTGCAGCAACCTAAATCACATAGACAAACAATGCCACAGAGGTGGGCCATTTGAGTTTGGAAAAGCAACAGCAGCATTTGTCAGCTGTAAAGTAAGTCTGTAAATCAGCCCTGTTATGTGAATTTTCAAAGCAACATTAAACAACCAACAGATTTTCAAAGAGGCCAACTCAGCTGTGCTTATATTGCAGATGCATGCAGAATAACTGCGGAATTCATCATCACGGGGAATTATGGGTAACACGTCTTGGAAATCATGACAATTATCCCAAACAAAGACAAACTGCTGTACTAAAAATGTAGATTTGTTGGTTTTGCAGTAAGCAATCATTGACGAAAACAGCAACATTTGTCATGTGTTTGTCAGTTCTGAGCATCGTTATCTTTTTATAATATTATAACCGTTGAGCCAAAATGATGTTGTAGACTATTAGGGAGAAAATGCTCAATTGTAGCCCTCTCACCCGTTAACACAGACAAGGTCATGTGGACCGCGTCATGCTGGGGGGGAGAAAAATCTGCTTCACAGCTTCTTTTCATTTTCAGCCTGTGAACTTATCTGGCTGGTTGTAATTATTGCCATAGTCTACACACAGCTCTAATGCTGTTGATAGAAAGTAGTAACTGCTTTCATCAATTGAGCAAGGCATCATGGGTTAAAGGTGGCCTTTTCAAGTCATGGTTGGGCTGATTATAATTTGCTTCACAATCCAGGGATGTTTGTATTGATCTTGTTGCAATTACAGTAGCCTACTGCTTCCTACGCTGGTCCAACACCTTTCTCAGTAGCAGGGTTGAATGCAGTTTTTGTTTTATTTGTCCTTTGTAAAACAATAGCCTCTCCATGTTATTTGTTTACATGTATCAGTCAGTCATTATAATCAGTGACATAGTTCATTACAATGGTTCGGAAGTTATGGAAACACAGACGTTAATCAAAGCATATTCATCAAATCAGGTCTGTTGAGGGAAAGAAGCGCACTGGGCTAGTTCCGGCTAATTAGCATGGCAATTATTGTAAGCTGTCACAGTTCTTAAGCAACGGGGTGGACTGTGTGTGCTCCAGAGCGTAATCCCTCACAAATTACAAGATAATGGAGGCAAAGAGAGGCCACTGCTTCAAAAGGAACCAGGAGATAGAATCCCCAGCAGGGACATTTTAGGGACAGACAGGGAGAGAGACAGTGAGCGAGGGAAAGGTAGAGGAAAGAAGTACAGCATGTATTCCCCTCACAAAGAGCAGTCTGGATAGAAGAGGCTTATTTCACTGCTTAGTTTAGTCATTGGCTACAAAAGAAACAGATATGATAAGATGTTCTTTTGACACATTATGCTTTTTTACAGTTGTAAAAGGTATTTTGAAGATGATAGCCAACAATAAATTGCTTTTGATTCTGCTATATTTCATGATGTACAGCATGAGCTCAGTGGATGGTTCAGCTAATAATCACAGATCAATAGTCCTTTTCCTATTAAAGTCTTATTTGTGTCTTCTTTTAAGCTCAATTCTTGTCGAGAACTGAGAAAAGATAATTGCCAAAAAGGCAGGCAGTGCTTTGCAGGAAAACAGTCTACTTACTGCAGCATGTCTAATATACCGTATATAATTGTGCTGCTGCTTATCCTATCTGAGGAAATGATGTTAATGCATGTTAATGCAAGGTGTAAATGAATAGACCACATCTGATCTCAGCCAGGTGTAAATGCAATCCGTACAGCATGACCACACTCTTAAGAAAGAAACCCGCCCAGCAAGTCATCACCTCACTTCGCTTTTTTTCCTGCGAGCATCAGCAAGCCTGGCAAAAGCTACAAGTAGAAGCACTAGTTAGCAAGTCTCGCCAAGCAAAAAGTGATTTAAAAATGAATGATGCCTGCCCATTGCATTGCTTCCTTTCACCACCAACTCATGTTTGTTGCAAGACAAATAAGCCAAGGCTAATACAAGCTGTAAATGTAAAGATACCATTATCCAAATAATTTATCCAGATACAGATCTCATGCCAGTATGGAGTATAAATTGGGGAACTGGTTATTTATTATGTAAACAGTAAATGGCCTTCACTTATATAACGCTTTTTAACCGTAACAGTTCCCAAAGCAGGGAACTTTACAGATTGATGTCATTCACCCATTCACACACCAATGGTGACGAAGCTGCCATGTGGACAGGACAAGCCGGGAAGTCAACCTTGGGACTGCTGGACGAGCCGCTCTGCCTCCTGAGCCACAGCCTCCCTATGTCTGTCCTTAAACACACAGGTGCTTGCAACCACTTTGACTGTTTAAGTGATCTAAACAAATTCTATGTACTCATAAGAATGATACATGTGTTGAGTTGGGTTACCTCAAACAGGTGCAACAAAAGTAACTGGAGAGTAAGTGCAGTTTGTAGACGCCCACACAGTCCTGCAAAGAGCTCTAATCAGGAACATTAAGTAAAACACCTGTGTGGGCAGACCATGACTGTGTAAGGGTTTTTGATTAATCTATAATAATGAGTGTAATAAGGTGTAACTTCTCCCACCAACACAACAAAACTATTAGGAGGGTCAGGCAGATCAATCAAGCACAGTTGGTACACGCCCACTCTGTTCTCAGACAAAGTACAATCAGGCAAAATAAGTGAAAGCACCTGAATAGATGAAGCATGCATGCCTTTTAGATTTATTGTACAGTTCTTTACTTTCCACCACTGATGGTGAAGTTGTTTTAGAAAATAAAGGTAGTAATTCTTTCTGTCTTCTCTTTTCTATCCTATAGCTTTTTATATGGAAATGAGCCACGTTTACAATGCTTAATAAAGCAGTTTTCACTTCAAATATGAGTCATCACCAGACTCATTTTCTCACAGTTTCTCCAAAATGCTCTCAAATGCATTGTCTCATCTTTGAATTGGACCATCAGGTTTAGCAGTTATTTTCACAGGAGTTAGCGTGATAGGCTTATAGAACACTGAAGCATTTATATTCATATGAGGAATAATATTCTAAAATAATTGCTTTGATTCTGCCTTCATACTGCAGGATAGATGGGACACTACCTTGGGATAGATTACCTCCGGTTATTTGTCTGTTCACCTTTAGGGAGGAAATTGAAATGAATAAACACATTTTAAAGCATTCTTAATACATATTTACATTGCAATAACTGAAATGTATTCAAAAGCAAGTAGAAGCAGCAAGTCCTGCCAAAGCATCTCAGCAGAAAAAAACCCAAAACACACCAGTACCATATGAATCATGGTGGAAGTATGTATAATATTGACTATTTATTTGGAAATAATACTTTATATTTGCACTGTTGAAAATGTGTTGACTGCAATTGATTTTTCTGTTGGCTTAAAGATGGTGCGTTCCGGTAATTTACCATTTAGGGGTTTAATCACTGCACAGTGATGTTTACAATAAAGACTTACTCAATGAATTTATATATGCGGGTGGGGAACAGTGATACGTGGATTAACCAGCTTGGCGCTTTTGAAAATGAGATGAAAAATTTAACACAAATCAAAATACTGTCACGATGAGGCACACCCACAGCATTTCAATGAGCTTCTGTGGATCTGGAGCATAAATGTAATAAATGCCAGCACCCTTCATCTCTGCCAAACAGACTGCAAGGCTGTGAAGCCATCCAACTATGAGTGCAACTCTCTCATCAATGATTAGCATTTATTATGTAAACCGTGACAGCTCTGATGTGATGTGGATACTGAGACTATCAGGGTATAATTCTGTTGTGTTCGAGTGGCAATTAGTCCATATCCAGCACATGGATGCAGCCCTGCATTTTCAACAGTTGGAGTATGCTCTTCTGTCTTCTGTACAGCACGTTCCTCTCTTAAGTGCACTGCTGTTTTAGTGTAGAAGTACAGTAGAATCAGATCCCATTTAGTTTGAATGTCTTCTGACGGACTTAACTCAAACAAGTAGCTGTGGTACTCCTCAGTTACAGTTTTGCAACTGCTTATTTTCTTTTTGTGACTTTGGCATAAGAAGACCATTGGCTGTTTGTCAGCAACGCCTGCATTACACAGATCTGGACGGAGCCAAGTCAGAGCACATCTCAATATTATTTGTATGTCAGGACAGTGCGTATTATTTAGCTTTAGTTTTGTCAAGTAATATCTATCTATTTCTAAAGCTAATCAATACTAGATTATTGACAATTCTACAATATAATACATAGACATAAAATTGTATGTCACAATTATTTGTGTGTATAATAAAATAAAATGTCTAACTAAGGCATTTTGTACTACTAGAAGGACTCCAACAAAGCCTCCGATGGAGTTGAAAGGGACAATTGTGGTGTGCATTGTACATGTTATCGTTTCATGTTTAGCTGTGATTACTGTGGATAGACACACTGTTACAGTATGATAGCATCGGTTCTCCAGCCCAGCATCCAAACACAAACACTTGAGTACTAGAGTAATAGAGAGCCACAGCAGGGCACAGTATAATCGGCAACACTAGAGCCTCAGTGTACCCTCTGTGGCACTGCTTTGTTTCTGAGTGCCCTCCATTTTCAGATGAGTCATTGCATTTGTATTTCCAAATCCAGCGACAATGCACCTGCCAACTTGATTGCTTCCCCGACACACTTTCCTTGCGGTCTGTTCAATATGTATGCAGTAGTTTAACATATTTTAAACAGGCAAAGCATAATTATATTTAATTAAATACACCTTGGGCTGTGAAGATGCTGTTCCAACTCTCTCATTGTTTAACTCTACATGTTATCAAGAACACCTTACGCATGACCTTTGGAGCAATGATCTAATATTAATGTTGGGTTGAGACACCTGCATGATCTTTACATTATGTATGACACTTATTTAATTCTTTGGAGTAGAATATTTCCAATCAGGTAAAGGCAAATAAAATGATGATGACAATATGTGATCTATTATGAAGACTTTTTCAGTTACAATTTGTGATTACCCTCTCATGATGGCAGACAAGAAATCATAATTTTTATGTAATTTGGTGCTAAAGCACAGCAATAGTGCAGCACTGGTGTAAATCTTCATGTGCATTAGTTTCCATGTTGGAACAATGCCAGTTTCCATGACGTCTCCGTGACTTTGTTGCATATTTGAATAACTGACATTTGTAACTAATGGGTATTTCACTCTCTCTAGCTTTATTAAAAGTCAGCCAGAAACTACCTGAATATTGAACTTTGGAACCAGTTTGGCCTTTAAGGGGCAATTTTACGATTTAACTTGGTTTGACACCATTCAAATATGATATTTCTCTGTCATCCTTCTTCCAGTAAAAGGGGAGCAGTTACTTATAATGTATATGAGTAATATTAAACTGTATTCCCTAAACTGACCTTCAACAGCCATTACAGAATGTAGAAGATTTTAAAATAATGTTATATTTATTTATTATTTATTCATTTTCTGTATGTTGATTTCCTGTATGTTGATTTCCCGTCAGCCACCATGAGGTGCAAATGACAAACACAAATTCCCGTATTTGATTAATATAACACATATAATCAAGCACTCAGTCATTTTTATTTGACATATGATGATGTCACCTAATCAAAAGAAGCTGTAAAAGCAGTCATAGTCAAATTTCTAAAGAGCTGATTTGGACATTTCACTTTAATTGAGCTCATTGTAAACAACACCAGTACGGAGTCTGAATAAAAACTGCATAAAAACTCCTACGTTTTCTTTTGCCTTCGTCTACACTGGTTCTAGTGTTGCAATTGCGACATGAAGTCTGAGAGGTGGTGGTAGTTCCATTTGTGAGAAAATAACAGCAATTCAAGCTGGGCTCCTTCAGTCACTTCTACTGTTCTGTAGTGTTTCTCATTTATCTTGGACCACAGCTGGGGGACTGACAAGATTGCATCAGAATGCAAATAAGGCCTAGCTTCTTCCATTGTGTACCAGAAGGAGGTTATACACACATAGCTAAACAGGTAGATACAATATACAAATTCCCATATACCACATACCCATATATAAGGTGCCATAGGCGAGAATGCTAAATATAAGATACATTTTAGGAAAACATTTCTCTAACTCAAAATATAAATAAGAAACC
The DNA here is from genome assembly GCA_036024295.1 of Nannoperca obscura. Lineage (NCBI taxonomy): Eukaryota > Metazoa > Chordata > Actinopteri > Centrarchiformes > Percichthyidae > Nannoperca > Nannoperca obscura. Next base: position 6,048 of record JAVQJL010054424.1, on the reverse strand, counting down.
TTTTGTTGAGTTGAATGTCCAAAGTGTTGTCTACTTTAATGAACCAAAGGAAATAACCCCTCACTGGAAGGCAATGTTCTTCATGTGCTGTGTGGGATGAGTTAAGGGTCATCACCGTTTGATTGAGCTGTGCCTTCAGCATGCCTTATCCATATGCATACCCAGTATCCAAAACACCCACAGCATGCTCATTTGAGGCCAACATGTGTAGTCTGCTTGTGTGGCGGTGTGCACATGCAAGCATTTTCAATTGTGTGTGCTGCTGAACGAGTGTGTGCCTGTGAATTAAATATGAGGTTTCTATGAATGGATTTCACCAGGGAAAATATATGATTGGAGACTATTAAACACGTGGATCAGCGTGCTTCACAGCATGAAGAGAAAAAAAAAATAGAAAAGGAAATACTCTTTGACGTCAGCCAAATTATTTATAAGTGTCAATCTCAAATTACGGTAGTATCGCTGCATCACACTCTTTCTTGGTATTCTTTAAGGCAGAATATGCGACAGTTAACTCTTATTAATGTTAATTAGTGAAGAGAAGCAAACTTTTCCATTGTGTTTGGTGTCTGCATAACACATTTTGCACCAGCACTCACTTCATCATATCGACTGTAAGGAACGACTGTTGGTTGGAAATGCTTTAAAAACATATTCAGTCGCTAAACCTAATGCATGATAACAGTTATTCTTCTATTGCTCACTGCAAGGAGTTATCTCACGGCATTGCTGGCAAACGCGTAATTCATACATGTCCGGACAGCGTTTTGTGAAGAGCGTTGTGCGCTCTCTCGCGGATTTTCCTGGACATTGTGCTCAATTTCAACACGAAACACCGCTTGCAGAGCGTATAAATGGGGGGGTGCTGGATGCATTGTCACCTGTTGCTGGCTTATTATTTTCAGCGCTGGTCTGTTGAGGATTTAACTACACACAGCATCGTTCACCTCTCATCAGGACCATGTCGGAGGAACAAACTGAATCTAACTCCAGTCGGTACTATTTTGACAATACCTCAACTAGAGTCCAGAGCAGCTTCGTGTTTTCAGGACCCATATTTGTCATTTTGATGATGATGATGGTGACTTTGGTTGTTGTGATAGTTTTGGGCAACGCACTGGTCATTTTGGCCTTTAAAGTGGACAAGAGTTTGAGAAGACAATGCAATTACTACTTCCTGAATTTGGCAATATCTGATTTTCTTGTTGGTAAGTCCAAACTTATAGTCTTTGGAATACTAAAGAATAAAATGCAACGGTGAATGTGTTATTTCTGTCGTAAATGCGATTCTTCTGCTATGCTGTGCGATGTTCTATGTATGCATGTTGATATGTGGTAGGTAAAGTTTTGAAATCCTTAACATGTCTCTGATGCTCCAATGTTTGCCTGTCAATCTCCCTGTACTGTAGATGTGTACTACTAAGGACAGTAGTTGAGTAGGTATTCTTTCACAAATGAAGCTGCTACAGATGTGCAATAGATGGGACCACCAATACATAATTGGAGTGCTTGATATATTTTTATTTTTCTATTTTTATTTCTTTATGTGGCAATTGCATGCTTAGCTTTTTGTAGACACATAATCTTTATGATCTGCTCTTTCAAACCCTGTCATCACTATTTGTCACTTCCCTCCGATTCTTCCTTTAAACTAGGTTAGGTAGAAACTGATGTCCTGGCAACTCTCACCCGTTGATTTTCTGTTTATACACCAGCCTCATATATACTACATTATATTGTGTTATGTTAATATACTGATAAATGACAAATAGGCGTGCTACTAAAGATGTATTGTAATTGAATTGGTTTCTGATCCATTTTCCGTAACTGTATCTGTAGGGGCATTCTGCATCCCAGTCTACATCCCTTACATCCTCACAGGCAGGTGGACGCTGGGTAGAGGACTGTGTAAGCTGTGGCTGGTTATGGACTACCTGCTTTGTTCTGCGTCGGTGTTTAACATTGTCCTCATCAGCTACGACCGCTTCCTGTCAGTCACCAGAGCAGTGAGTGGAACATCTGTAATGCACATAGCCATCAAAGTGAATTTAGGATTGTGACTCATTGTACAGCCTGCCTTGTTTGAAATCTTGTCATGGTGAAACGAAGGCAAACCAGAGTATGTTTGGAGTTAATTCTGAACTTCCTCTGGATAATTCTCCCACTCAGTCGGAAATAACTTGTTTCCCCACATTTGAGTGAAGCAGCGATTAAAGTATAACGTTAAAAGTTTAAGATCTCTTTGCCTTGTAGCCATACAAATGTTCACTGCTTGTGGTCTCTGGCTTAATTTCTGACTGGTGAGTCTCCGAGGTCATTGGTAGGGGCAGTGCCATCTCATTCTCCCAAATGTGCCCATCTGCAGAGGTTAATCATTCCTGACCCATTCAGGCTCAGTGCCACCCGTAATTATAGCCCTTCCCCATGACAAAGATTAAAAAAAAAAGTCACATTTTGACTTTGGGACAGACTGAGCAGAAAATAGACAGAAAACAACACAAAGTTATAACTTAAAAACAGTTAATTTCCACTTTAGCAGATTCAAATCATTTAATCTGTGTCCATGCAATTATGATCCACTGCTTTATTTTTCTGAAATACAAATGTACAGCATCAGTAAAGTCAATTTTTCTATTTTCTGCCTGATTTGGCACGTATCTATTAGTTAGCATATTTTCCAAATCTCTGCAGCTGTTAGGCCCCTTGAACCTTTTGTTGGGCCTTATCTTTGCATTAGCCAGCTGACTATATCCTATACACGAGTGTGTTAACTCAAAGGTGGGATGAGGCTTGGCATAGTAGACAAAGAGAGTGTTCTGTTTCTTTTCACAAGCAAACACTTAACATCAGAGCAATGAATACAAATAACACCAGAGAGAGAGAGAGAGCCTCTTCTTTAATTAGCTAGCTTTGATCATCGAGATCCTCCTCCATGTCATGGTCCTTCCAACCTGGAGAGATCAATCATAGCAGAACCAGGCCACGGGCAGCCAAGCAGCATTTTCCTAAAAGCATTTCTCTCTGAACATCGAAAGACAAAGGATCGTCCACAGGACAAAGTTTGTCTTTCAAAAGAAAAGAGGGAGTCAGATTAGATGCATATATTTGGCAGTTAGATGAAATGTCAGAGCATTAACAAAATGCTAACTGCACAGCATTAGAGAGAAACGATCCTATTTGATATGTTACTTTTGATTATAAGAGTGAGCTAAGATTCATCTGAGAACCTCTCCGGAGGAATCTAACACTTTAAAAAGATAATGCCAAATCTTAGATTGGATTTATGAGCTCACCTGATTCTTCTCTGTAGAAGCACTGTATGCCAATTAATTTATACAAACATAAGTGGGACCATTTTTCATCTTCTCTGAAGAGGAACTGCAGTTCATTTTTTGTCTTTCAGAACAGGGGCATATATTCAGAGCAGCTAGTGAGGATGTAAAGTACGCTGCCCGCTGAACAAGAATGTGGACAGGGACATAGGATGTGACACTAATTGAGACAAGTGGTCATGAGAGGCGCTTCATTGACTTAACACTTCCCTCACACTCTTTTCTGCAGTGTATGATGTCAGGATGTTGGCAAAAATAGTTTATATGTTCTTTTCTGTGATTTTACAAAACAATGTATCTGTCAAAAGATGCATATTATACTGTATGTTCCAGTGTTATTTTCTTGATACTTGATTAAATCCTCAGTTGTGGGGTCATCAGTATCCCCTGTGTTTGAAGGGTTTCACTGGATGATTTCTGTAGCAATGGTGGTTTAAAACTATGGCTTCTAGTTGAAGGCTGGCCTCCATATTCGTTGTACCACTGTGCTGTGATTAGTTCAAGGAGAACAGTATTGTGTTAAAAAGTGCTAGAAAAAATGTCTTTGCCCTTTTATGGGTAAACACAATCTATACTTTAGGAGAATAAATTGTTATTTTGCCCTCTAAATATTTCTACATTAATGCTAAGATGCAGCAATTGCACAAAAAATGTAGTGACAGCACACTGGCAGTATTACTCAAAGTATATTTTCTGATTTATGCTTATATTTACTGCAGGTAAGTTACCGTGCCAGACAGAGCATGACTCATCAAGCCATAATCAAGATGATTGCTGTCTGGGTGCTAGCCTTTGTCCTGTATGGCCCAGCTATCATATTCTGGGATCTAGCGGTGGGCAGAAGCCGCGTGCCGAAGGATGAGTGCTTTGCAGAGTTCTATTACTCTTGGTACTTCCTGCTGAGTGCCTCCATGCTGGAGTTTTTCTCTCCTTTCATCTCGGTGGCTTTCTTCAACCTCAGCATTTACCTCAGCATACGCAGGAGGCGGCTCCACAGCAGGGAGGCCCAGCTCCACCTTCAACTGAGTGAACCTGCTTCTGCCCAGGGGGAAGGTGTCCCCCTGTCCCACAACTGGGGGTTTGGGATGAAACTGGCTGTAAGAGGCTCTATCCACTCCCAGACCTCCTCACCCAGTTTGGGTACACTAGATCCCTCAACCAGCAGGGCCGCCCAGCCTAGCCGTCTGTCCAGGGATAAGAAAATTGCTAAGTCCCTGGCCATCATAGTGTGTGTGTTTGCCATCTGCTGGGCACCGTACACCCTACTGATGATCATCCGTGCTGCCTGCAGAGGGCGGTGCATCCAGCATCACTGGTACGAGGTCACCTTCTGGCTCCTGTGGCTCAACTCTGCTATTAACCCGTTCCTGTACCCGCTTTGCCACAGTAGCTTCCGCAGGGCCTTTAGCAAAATTCTCTGCCCAAGGCGACATACTACTCCCCCATCATCTGTCCTTCGTGCTGGCCAGTGAAGTGAAGCGGATACCCATGAATGGGGATGAACAATGTGCCAAAACTATGGATGGAAGCATTCAAAATCTCAACCCATAAATTCCACAATTTCAGCAGATGGAGCTAAACTGTGGAGTTTGTCATATAGACCATAATTAATAGTTTTCAATTGTGCTTTTCAGTGTTTGGATGTATAAGGCTGGTACTGTACAGTATAATGCAACTAACTGTGAACCAGCTCACTGTGTTCACATCTAATATGTGTATTAAACATTCATCATCGGCATGACAATTATTCTCCTGTCTATTGGGGAGGAGAAAACAACAACAACAACAAAAAATGGAAACAGAAGCATGTCTTCAGACCTGTTGATAAATATCATGCAGACAATATAATGACCAGATCTGCAGGCTGTTGCTTATGTACTGTATGTATGTGTAGAAATAACGTCAGAAAATGCATTTACCTTGACTAATTACCACATTCTTTGTCAAATTCATTGTCCTCTTATGTGGGTTATGTGATAGACACAAAAATGAAACATTACTAGATTAAAAATTGTTTATAAGTGCCATACAGGCTAGATACAGTTAATCAATTACATTGTCTTGTTTTTGTTTATATTAACTAGCTTGCATCTTCATTCTCAATATGTTATTATGAGGATTTATGTTGATAAAATGAGTGTTGCCCTCACTGTGACCTTGCTTCAGCGGAAGTAAAACAGATCACTATCACCCTCTGCTGTTAGAAAGTGTAGCACTATTAATATGGCAGAAGCACACTGACGAAAACACAAAGGGCCATTAAGTGTAAATGTATGTAAAATGAAATGTGTTATCAAAGCCAAACATTTTATTTTCTCTGTCTTTGGGGGCTCATTGTTATACAATTGATTAGTAATGGATTACATTTCTCTACACTGAGTACACTTTCTGCACATTCATCAACTGATGTTAAAAATAAATGACTTCTTACCTGTACTATAGAAAAACAACACAAATAAAAGGAAACTTTCTTTTTTAAAGTAATAACTGTTATTGGTATTATTAGTGATTATTGCCACTAAAATGTTTCATGGCAGTACAGTCACCACTGCCTTGTTGTATTTTATTTTATTGTATTTTTTTTGTTTGTTTTACAGGAAGTATATACACTACCGTTCAAAAGTTTGGGGTCACCCAAACAATTTTGTGTTTTCCATGAAAAGTCACACTTATTCACCACCATACGTTGTGAAATGAATAGAAAATAGAGTCAAGA